>JABASH010000855.1:0-32495 GCA_019776445.1 Tomocerus maximus | reverse complement strand
CAGTCAAGGCTGAATTTGACGTAATATTATTTTACGTATTCTAATATAAATTCTATTGAAGCTGGGTATAATTTTCTATTTTTACTATTTAGTCTGTAGCTGTCAGCTACTTTACTACACAAAAACTGTCTTATTTCAACGAAACTGCTCAATTGTTGGAACCAGATGTTAGATTACTTGATCCTACAAAAGTTGACCTAGAACCAATCTATCAAACTGTGGATGGCTTAGAACAAGATGGAAATAACTACAAGCAGAAAGTATTTCGGAATATTTTATTACCCACATTATTTTTGCTGGGATTTTCAGGGCTATATGATATTAATTTTTATTATGAAATTTGTAGGCTGAAGTGTACAGGGACAGTCTAAAGGCCAAAGCAGTGCAGAGTGCAAAGCTGCGTCAAAAATCAATAGAAGTGGAGTCTAAAGTGCAAGAGGCGGTGGCGAAGGCTACAACTGCCGTCTTCGAAACTAAAGATTTAATGGAAGGATTACTCGCTGAGGAAAAACGTATTAAAAACCGCCATTAATTACTAAAATAGTTACTACATATAGTTAATTACTAAAGAAAGTGGACATGTTAGCAGAGTTAGCACACTATTTTTTCATGGTGAAGAATTTTTTTAATGATGATTATAACTTACAGCTGTCTCAAACCCTCAAACTGAAGCTGCTAGAGCGGAAGCAGAGGCCATAATAGAAACGATGCGAAACGTCAAATTTGAACCGAAGGAAGCTGCTAAAGAAAACGACAGCGCTATTGTAGTCCGAAATCAGATGAAAGAATTCGTTAAGCCCATTACAGGATTGAACAAACAATTAAAAGCCGAAGTAGAGAAAATTGTAGTAATAAAAGAGAAATTGAAGGATCTCCGAAACCAAAGTGATTACAGCGTTTTAACTGCCAGGAAAGCCAATGAGATCTCCAATCAGATAAGGTGATAATTGCTAGTTTTGTATTTTAATTGAAGTTGTGATGATGCCATTGTCAACGTATTTGTAACTCTATAGGGAATCAAAATTTTCGGCGAAATTGTCTGTTTTGGAAGACCGGGCAAATGAAATGTTGGACAATGTAGAAAATGCCACAGAAATAAATCGATTGATTCCCGATTTGGTGGATAACCTGGAAGAATCTTTTAAAAATTTAAGTATGTAATGTTTACTTTCTTATTTCCATTCTATGGTCTTGAGTTTATTGCTAAGGAATACATGTGTACTTTTTAGGTCTTTTATTGGTAAGTGTGAGGGAGATGAGGGAACCGTTAGCACAGAATGCAGAAACGCTAAAAAATGAATTAGAAAACAATGAAAACACAATAGAAGTCAGTCAAGTTCATGCTCGAAAACTAAAGGAAGAAGCTGATGACTTGGATCTTATGCTTGGGGACACTCGTGTTGCCTCTGAAAATGCATTTGCAGCGGCTACTGCTTATCAGGATATTGTAGCTGCATTAGAAGAAGCACAAAGAGCGGCCAACCAGGCTCAAGATAACGCTGACAATGCCACTGTGATGGTTTGTTAATTAAAAATTTCATGTGGCCTAATTTATTGACTTTCTAAACGGTTTTAAAAATACAATTTGTCAAGCAATTACTATCGTTTTTTCTCTTAAATGCAAACTATTAGGGTTTATTATCAATAATACCTTATTTAATCCATTTATAGAGGCTTTCATTCATATACCATATATTCACATAAAAAACTAGAAACGATTTTACATCTATTTACTGGTTTAAGTAACTAGATGAATTAAATAACTGTGTACCAACGAATTTAGAGTCATATAAACAAATGTTAGTTATCTGCATGTTTGTTTGAATATGATTACAGACAAATGGTTTGGGGGATGAATCCAACAGAGCAATGGAGCCGTCACAAAATCTTCTGGCTATGGCAAAAGATTCACTGAAAGAAGTTGAAATTGAATTGAAAATTCCTCTAGAAGACTACAGAATGAATATAAAGGATATTGACATGATGAACAAGAAAACAAACACATCTCTAAATAATTTTGACAGGTAATTATTTCTGAAGAATGTAATGTGACGTTCTCTGACCTAAGAAGAAAGTTGTTTTTCCTTGCAACAGGGTAAAATCGTACAAAAACTTTCACTGGAGAGAAATAACTTTCCCATATTTCATGATGATGGAATAGTCTCGAGTCTCTAGATACGTATATGAAACGGTTGATAAGTTCTGTGACATTTCAATTGGGTGCTTTTGTCTTTTCCAGAGCTTTAGATAAGGTCGACATTCCAACTGACGACAGAGATATTGAAGAATCTATAGTGGTGTCTGATGATGCAACAAGAAGAGCGGAACAAGCCAGCAACAGTGTTGATGAACTCCTTGCTCAATTACCTGATGAATCAAGTGACGCCCGTAGACTTAGAGTGACGGTGAACGACTTGAACAAAAATGTTGAAATTTCTAATAACCAATGTAAGTCCAGAGAAAATTAGTTGCCCTCTCATATAAGATTTTATCTTAGTGAGATAAAATATTACCTACTCTGTACTTTTAATAAAAACATGATAGGCATATTTAAATAGTAACATTTAATGCTGTTTTCAGTAAATCAAGCCAAGGAATCTATCCCTCTATCAGCAGCGATAACAGGAAATCTTGAAAACAGAAAGCCTAAAATTGAATCTAAAAGAACAGAGTTGAATGCCAAATTATCGGATCTCAAAGCGAAGATTGCGGAAGCACGGGAACAGGCTAATAGAGTGCCGGTTGCAATTAATATGGACCAAAGATCATCCTTGCTGGTAGCTAATCCTCAGTCGTTAGAGTCGCAACAAGCTCAGACAAAACTTTCTGTAAACTTTAAGACACATGAACCAGATGGACTTCTCGTTTATCTTGGTAATGAACCAGGAAGAAAGGGGGAGGTATGAAGCATGATTGAATTTTTGAACTATTTACTTCCTTATATTCAGAATTCTTGGTTCCTGTTATAATATTATTATTTTTAATAGGACGATTTCATGGCAATTGAAATCGAAAGAGGATACCCTGTACTTTCCATTGATCTAGGATCAGGACCTCAACGTATTACTAACGACAAATTCGTTGCTGACGATAAGTGGCACAAAGCAACTGTAGATCGAGCAGGAAAAACAGTCCGGTTCACCATAACATCAGAAGACCAATATGGAAAATTCCATGATACACCAGCTGATGATTATCTTCCAGGGACAAAATCGTTATTGAATGTAGACCGCAACTCCTCAAAGTTGTACGTTGGAGGGTTACCGGATGGTCAAGATAAACCTCATATAAAATTTTCTTCTTTCCGAGGAGCTGTTGATGATTTGACAATTGGAGGTGAAAAAGTCGGTCTATGGAACTTCAAGGAAGCTTCTAATTTGGCACCGGCTTTGGAAAGGTTATCATTCATTTTATTAACTGGTTGGTATTATTAGTTATATTAATAACTGAATGAGTTTATCATATTCTTAGGAATAACACTGAAGAAGATAAGCAAGAGCAAGGATTACGGTTTCTTGGAAATGGATACTCAATTTTGGAAAGCAAACAATATTCATTTAAAACACGCTCTGCTCTTCGGCTTAGATTCCAGACCAGGGCAAAGAATGGGTTACTGTTTTTAGTGGGGAAAGGTAAAAAGTTCATGGCACTGGAAGTTGCTAACGGGTCTTTGGTCTATCAGTACAATCTAGGAGGGGGTCCAGCAAATATCGTCTTAGGAAATTCGTACAATGATGGCTCCTGGCATGTTGTTGAAGCTGTAATTTCTTTATTTTTATGAATTATTAGTTAAATGCACATCTGTTTTGGACAAGGAAACGTAACATTTTTTTCTGTTGGGTTATAAAGGTGCGTGACAAACAAGATAGCATGTTAACAGTTGACAACATAGACAGGCTGGGTGGGAGAAGTCCTGGGCGACAAATAAATCTCCCAGTTTCGGATCATATGTATTTTGGAGGGTATCCTGGTGATCACGGTTATGCTGACGTGACTAATAAGGATTTCGAGGGATGTATTGAATCGGTCACTATTGACTCAGCACCAGTCGACTTGGCACAAGCGGTGGAAACGCGATATACTGTGCTTGGATGTCCTTCATCTCAAGTTGATCAGACTGTAACTACATTCTTTGGAAATGGATTCGTGAAAATCGTATTGGCAGCTTCACCTGTCGCAGGTTAATCAAAATTAGCCCAATGAACTGGCAACCAAGATTTTAATTAATTTCATCATTTGGTATAGGTCCTCAAATCGTCAAGAGTGACGATACTTTTGAGTTAAACTTCCGATTCCGAAGCAATGGAACCAATGGAATTATATTTTATGGAACGGATAAAAATCAAGCAAATTATCTCTCTGTGTCAATGTCAGAGGGGTCCTTGCACATCAAAACCGAACCTGGTGGTACCCAACTTCGTACGGCTGCTTTGAACGATGCAAATTGGCATGTGGTAACTATTTCCAGAGACCAAAGCCAACTTTTAGTTAACGTGGACGATGTCACAGATTACACGTAAGTGCATATAATAACTGTATTATGAGGAAGTCTCTTTGATCTTGCCATTTTTAACTAATTCACATGCAAAATTTATAGATATCCTGCATCAGGTGGTCCAATTTCTCTGACAACACCAGGGTCCATGTATTTATTCGGTGGTAAACCCGAGGGCTTTAAAGTTCGTGAATATGCTCTAGTGTCCCAAGAATCATTCTCAGGATGCCTCGGTGATATTTACATAAACGGAAAGCAAATAGATTTCACAGATGCTAATGTTAAAAATGCAACGCTAAGTCAGAAATGTATCACTGGCGCTGATAAAGTAGCAGAAGAACTTATTTCCAACAAAAGTCCTACAATTCCTAAATGGGATGATGCTGAAGACGATGACATAATTCCACTTCGTACAACTACAACAAAGAGACCCGAAATAATTTACCCTGATGTCGTAATTAACGAAGTTGATGCGCCGGACGAAGATGATGATTTTGAAGAGATTGAAGAAAGGACAACAAAGAAACCGAAATTAGAAGAAGTTCCTCCAACTCCATTTATGGAATGTGCACTACCATACCGAACTGAAACGCAGGAAACTGATGACGTGTCCATGGACGAAGGGATTCGCTTCGGAAATTACGAAAAGTCATCTCGACTTGAGTATAATGTTCCAGAAGACGATGGCAGCCGCTCTACTTATTCCATTCAATTCAAAACTAGTCGACCTAACGGTTTAATTTTTATGTGGACCGATTTCGATCATAATGATTACGAAGTTTTATTAATGAAAAATGGATTCCTTCATTTTGCTTTCAATTCCGGCTCAGGACCTGCTTATTTAAATTCCTCAGTGACTTTTAATGATACAAAATGGCACACTGCCAGTGTTTCTCGCCATAAAGTTCAAGGAGAGTTGTCGGTTGATGGAAGTGTAGTTTCTACTGGAAATTCCTCTGGAACAACCACAAATATTAACGCTGGAAAAACTATTTTCATTGGTGGGCTACCATCGGACGCGTGGAGTAGAAAGGTTACAGTGAGTAGAATCCTGCAGATTAATTCCCCTTTCAGAGGCTGCATTAAAAATTTCATGCTGAAAAACAGAGTTCCCTCAGCACCAAAATTGATTCATTCTGTCGAACGTTGCACAGACGATTATGAGGATGGTTTCTACTTTTACCCCAATCAAGGCTACTTAAAACTACGTAAGATTGTCATTTTTGCCCTTTTAGGCCTGCTAACTATGTAATATTTAAATTAGAATAAAAAACACTGATTATACAATATGTAATTACTTTCCTTCAGAGGACAATTTCAAGGCTGGACGGACAATCAAAATGTCACTAAGCATTCGACCAAGGCATCCTTCTGGAATTCTAGTTTCAGTTCACGGTGAAAAAGATTACATGGTTTTGCAAATGATAAATGGCTCTATCAAATTCACAGTGGATAATGGCAAAGGGGGAGTTTACAGCAGTTTCTCGCAAGACACTTACAATCTTTGTGATGGACAATGGCACGATATCACAGGTAAGATAGTTGTTTACCCGAAAAGAAAAATATTAGTTCCACTCTATTAATTAAGTTTTTTGTATTTTACAGTTGTTAAGTCGAAAAATGTTGTTACACTGCAATTGGACAAAGTATTTTCGAGTCCTGGCATTGGTCCAGCTGGAAAAGATGCAACGAACACTAACCATCCGTTGTATTTGGGTGGTCA
This sequence comes from Tomocerus maximus, assembly GCA_019776445.1. Lineage (NCBI taxonomy): Eukaryota > Metazoa > Arthropoda > Collembola > Entomobryomorpha > Tomoceridae > Tomocerus > Tomocerus maximus. Next base: position 26,277 of record JABASH010000855.1, on the reverse strand, counting down.
TCCTGACCCAAGGAATGCTAGAGGGATTGAAACATATGATCAGTTCGTTGGGTGTATGAAAGACTTCAGCATTGTTAACCGAAATTTTAAAATTAATCATGATTCTATCATAGGAAGAGTAGGTTTACACAGTTGTCCTTCAAACTGATCGTAGCAAAGTCGAGTAATTAAACGTAGCTATATATGTGAATGTGAAACAAAGTGGTTTGTTACTTTTATATAAATAATTAATATATAAGACTCAAAGTCATTGGTCATTAGGTCAGTTTAGTAATTTCTTCGTTTTCCTTGAATATAGTTACTTAAGTATCACTGTTGTTAGTTATGATTAAATGCAAGATGGATTTTGAAATGTATGTTATGTAAAATATGCGTGCGTCATTGTTTGTGAATGATTGCTTTTAGCAAATAAGTACTGAAACAACCACAAATTATCAAAGCCAATTTTAATGAATAAATTATATGCAAAGAATAATATAATATAAAATATAAATGTATGGTATGACTGCTGCTGAGTGTACGATAAAAGATTTTGTTGTCCATTTGAAATTGTTTGATACCGATATACTAAGTTAAGTTTTGATGGGAATTTAATATGAGGTATTGATTGAGTTCAACATAACATTATGATATAATAGGCTAGGTACTTATGTTAATTTAGATTTCGATTATGGACTAATAATTAGGCTATTATGTAGTCATACTTTGTTGTATCACAAAGCTACAATCACTGCCAAAGTGCCTAATTAGAAATATACTAATACTTTAGTTAAGCGTTGCAAAAGACAAGTATGTCCTTTGTCTTTGTTACATACCGACATGTTTGAATATGCAAACACAAACGAATAATTATTTTCCCCCTCCCCAAATCGTATAATAACTGTTAATGATTTCAGCGAATGGATTATAATTTCCCAAATTGAAGAGTTTATTGTTTATTATTACGTGAAATGAATTCAATATTTGGCATTTGGGTCCTTTTTAGTACTTGTTGAGTTTCTCTAATCAAAATGTCGGTGGAATATAAATATAGAGTAGGGTTACAAAATATCTGGAAGTTAATTTGATAGAAACCAAGCAAGAAAACGATTATATTATAACATATTTGTAATTTAATTAAACTGGACTGGAATAGTTATATTTAAAATTATACATACTATAATAAAATAGAAATTGTATTGTGTAAAAATGGTGGTACAAACCATGAAGTTAAATATTTTAACTTGTTACAACTAGAAGTTACATGTGTAATAATTTCACAATAAAAGACATAGTTTGCATGCTTTCAATGCATGTGACCAATTTAAGTCAATGAATTCGTATAAATCGGTTAACTCAAGTTTCTGCTCAATCAGATCAGTCTAAAATATTTAAAGGTTATCTCAAAAGTTTAATCAGAAATTGTATCAAGTGAAAGATCAATAAAGTAATTTTGTCAATTTACTTCCTCTTATATCTTAAAGCAACGTTTCAGATTATCGCTTTCTCCATGTAAATGTGATTTCACTTTTTGTAAAATAAAATATAAAACTAAACAATACCATAAATAATACCATACAAAACTTTCATGTGTGAAAGCATATGAAAGTTTTACATGGAGTTTAGATTACATGGTGAAAGTCATATTAATATGAAGCGTTACTTTATACGTACCCTGTAAATTATAACTATAATATCTTCATACAATGTCGTGTTAGGGCAAAATTAAATGGAAATGATGAAAACTGAAAACCGCAACCGCACGTGGACACAGATAAATACTATCATACAAGACATCCTGTTATTCCTCTGTTTACAAATGTTTATATAGAACACATTTTATTATTATGCTTGTTTTAGGTATGCATTTTCCAGGACAAGGATTTTGGATTGCTAATATCTTGATTTCACAATATTAAGTTGCAGTGTATTATGTAAAATGAGGCAAAGTCTACTATGCATGTATTGCTAAATGACCATGACCGTCAATTTATTATGTAACTTGTATTGAACTGAATAACTATACTAGATCAAAGGCGACTATAAATATCGAATCAATTTTTCGAATAGTTTGGTACACAGACCAGTGTGAGCGAGAGCAACTACTAAGTTATTTTTTATTGTTAATTAGTTAACTATATCATATTGCATTGGAACCTGTCAACAGAAAAAGGTCAAGTCTTTATTTCGCCTTTTAGTCATATACTATCATTTCTCTGTCTTGAATTAAATGGAGACGAGAAATTGTGTATTAAATCGGTTTTCTTATTTAATTTTTAGATTTAGAGATGCAGAAATATTGCGTAGTTCTAGCTCTTCAATTTGCCGTTCTTTTGTCCGTATCAGTATATGAGACACACTCTGCGGCAGCACCAGGTGACACTTGCGATGGACGGGTGACAAGATGGTGTGACTTTGATAGTGCTCTTTGGTAATAGTCTAGGAAAGAATCTATTTACTATTCCATTGCTATTCCATAGTGAAAGTTAAATTCATATTTCGGTTTACTTCTTGACTTATGATTAGGTGCAGAGGGGACAAATGTAAATGTGTTCACAACTACATGCATTTTGATACCAACCGTCAGAAATGTCTGAGTAAAGTTTGGTTTCCTTGTGGGGATACTTCTTCCAAAGATGTTGAGATGCCGAATATTGAGTGTGTCGAAAATGCTCGCTGCGCTCCATCGTCTCCCAATGCTGAATGTCGCTGCAAAACTGGTTTTCAAGAAAATGACGATGGATTCTGTGTTCCGGTGCGGGCACCAAGACCACGAATTTCCGGTCTGTTAGCTGCTGAGTGGGCCAGAACAGGATAAAACATAAATCCAATTAGCTCTTCTCATCTAAAGGGGAACGCTTTTATCTGTACTTTTCCATCAAATTTGGTAATAGCGTAACTGTTTTGGAATAAAATTGTTTCTTTATTTAACCCGTGAATCATCTCTGCAAATTATTTTTTTACACCTACGAATTATCTTTTTGCGAAAAAGAACAAACTCAAAAAGGGTGAACAAAGACTTTTTGGAAGATTGTGCATTGTACAGGACCAAGCTATAACAGGCTATTATACACACTTGACCGTCTATTTCATTTGACTTGAGTGTAGGGCGAAATTCAAAACATACCAAAAATGGAGGAAAGAGAAGTACTTAGTACATTTAAAATCTCAATTCTTTCATGATTTTGTTCAGAAGAGTGACTGAGTGACATATTGACACTATCAAATAATCTTTGGTAAACGAAGCCAATGTCATAATGTGCAGTTGATAGGTAGCTTGCGCTAACAGTACTTCGTAATTTTTACCTAATAGGAAATACGCAAGTATCAGCTGCTAGATCTCTGAAGAATAATGGCACAAAAATGTGACCACTTTAAATAACTAGGTCCAAGGTTGACAATTTGTCATTTAGCGTCGTTAATGTAAACAGAGAGACCGATAGCGTCAACAAGAAGGCAAGTGGTTGCAATTTCTTTGATAAAATGGAATGTATTAGTTGATTTGTAAACCAAGTTAATCAATATCATCAAATCATCATCATAATATTATTGTCATTTATTGGTGCAGAATTTTAAAGGTTGATAATATTTGTCAGGCCATGTATTAGATTTAGCTGTATTTTAGATGTATAACTGATATTTGATATATACTATAAATAATGACAAATTAATTGTTAGCATCTGAAAGCAATCGGTCCAAAATTCATATTTGAATTTACACAGAACTTATTTAATAGGACAGGGATGGTACTATACTACAGATGACAGAGAATACATCGAAAATCTGTCTTCAATCAATCTGCTTAGGGTTACTGCAGTTAGTGCACTAGAAGTCCACACTAGAGAAGTACATCACAATATACAATACCCACATGTTCTTAATAATTAGTACATCTTATCCTCTCTAACCATTTCTTGTCAGTCTTGAATCTTGGCTCTGGCTCTTTGTCCACTTTTGTGATTGGTAAGTCTAGTCCTCTTGTCAGGGACTAGACAACGTTAAGCGAACAAAATTGCGTCGTTTGTACACGATTACATGGGGTCAAACAGTTCCAGCAACGGAGGGAGACCAGGAACCCGAGAAAATCAAGGCACCAATAGCAATAACAGTTCTCCTGGATCTTCAAGAAGATTGTCATCATCGTTAGGCTCACATCCGTCTTCCCTCAGTTCTCATTTCCGTACCCGCAGAGATCAACGTCGGGGTGAAATAATGGATTATGATTCTTCAGAATCTGACTCTGATGCTAATCGTAGTGCTCAAGATCTCATTTCTGTCTTCCAAATACTTATAAGAAAGTAAGATTACATACCTATTAATTTTATTATAGTACTAATAGGGCCTCCACAGTACTGTTAAGAATTTCGCAAGGTTTAGACACCAATATTTTGGTTTTATTTCGAAAAGGAAGTTAACCCAGAGTGGTGTTTATTGTTTTATACACTGAATATACACGCTTGCGCATTTTGGGGAGTTAATCCAAACCACAAACATTCTTGTGCACAAAAAAATATTTTTATTATATTGAGATAGTTCTATCTAACCTTTTGGACAGTTCCGATCTAACCTTTTGGACAGTTCCTATCTAACCTTTTGGACAGTTCCAGTGTCATACAATTAGTAGCTAATTAAATATGTCTTTTTTAATTGCGATTAGTGGACAGATACACATAATGAGTTCTGAAGATGAATCGAGCGATGAAAACTTTTCTCACGGGCATAAGCCAAAAACTCCCAGATCAGACTATGAAGTGGATCCGACCATTATAGAAGTAAGTTAATTAGTTATACAGTTGTTTAAAGATCACTAATCTAGAGTACCATGTCAAGCTGTAAAGATTGTCCGTAGTTGAATAAATAATTGGTTGTATATTTTAAACAGAAAAATGACATCAGTTTGATAATGAGGAATGGGGCAGCGTTAGCTTCAAACAGAAAACGAAGTTTTCCACAATTTCTGGCGTCCAGAGAGGTTATTAATTAAATTTAATAAATTAATTAAACACTCATATTTTCCACAAAAAACCCAAACGAATTAATATTATTTTTTTTAGATGGGAAACATATCGACGTTAACTGGTTTTGATAGATCGCATAGACATTATATGAGTAGCCAATTTCTTCCTAACACAGTTCGAAAAGTTGCCAATTATGGGTATGCAGAGCATTATTTTAATGATATATTAATTTATTCCTACTGCTATATGCATTTAGACCTGATAAAACACTTCGGTTCGGATTTTCCGATTATGATTTGCACTAAGTCTGTACTCTTTAATTAAAGTTGCATCTCCTATTGACTACTGAACAAGTACAGACAAGTGTATATCACAAAGAAAACTGAAAAGTTTCTTTAAAAAATTCTCAGAAAATAGAAAGAGATGCAATTTTTCTCTAAAGTTAAAGTAAAATATGATAGTGATAGTAGAAACGTTGAAATTAGAAAAAAGGAAAGCATATCAGGGTTGTATTTTTCTTTTAGGTACAAAGCATTTTGTGGAACTTACTCTAAGAGTGGAGACATTTTCCTTAGTGCATCACAGGGTAATATAACTATACATTTGTTTAACATTGACATGTATTTAGTTAAAGCTAGAGTCTATTATAGGCTCTGGGATGGAGTGATCGCTGTGGTCTTAAGGCTTGGGTATTAATATCAATTGTTTTATACAAAATATTTATTAGACCGTGCTATACGGATTTACGACACAACTAAAAATAATTTTACTAAGTTCAAGAAGATAATGGCACGTGACGTAGGCTGGAGTGTATTGGACACTGCTTTTAGTCCTGACGGTCGATATGTTGTGTATTCCAGTTGGTCCGAATGCAGTAAGAATACGATTTATATTCTAAAACTGAACTAATTTTACAGTCAGATAATACAATATGTGAAAAGCGTGATCATGTAATTAATTTATAATTTTGTTATATATAGTCCACATCTGTAACATTTACGGAGAAGTAGAAAGACACGTGTCGTTGTGTCTCTGCCCGGATAATCGACGCTTCTGTATATTTTCATTAGCCTTTTCAGAAGATGGCAATGAAATTCTTGGCGGAGCTAATGACGGTTTCCTATACATCTATAATCGTGAGAGCAATCAGCGTGTCTTAAAAATTGAAGCTCACGATGACGATGTAAATAGTGTGGCCTTTGCTGATAGCTCCTCCAATATACTTTTCAGTGCTGCAGATGACGGATTGTGCAAGGTTCAAAACAAATTCAATAATAATAATAGAAATAAATACTTTAAGAAATGAATTTATAAAACTATTTAAATTATAGGTATGGGATCGACGAACCCTGCGTGAGTCAGACCCAAAGCCTGTGGGAGTTTTAGCTGGACATATTGATGGCATCACTTATATTGATTCGAAAGGAGATGGTCGCTACTTATTGACGAACTCGAAAGATCAATCAATTAAATTGTGGGACATGCGAGTGTTTGCCTCTGAATCTGCTATTGCCAACACGAAGCGACTTGTTGCTGATCAGAATTGGGATTATCGCTGGCAGCGAGTTCCTAAGCGATGTTAGCCTGTCAATTCTATATGCCTACTATTTAATGCTTGTACGATTTAAATATAATCGTTTGTACTTTTTCTTTGTTTACAGTGTGTGTATCAAGAAAGCCATCAGAGGGTGATGTATCTGTGATGACTTACAGGGGCCATAGTGTTCTCAATACACTAATTAGGTGTCACTTCTCGCCGTCTTATTCTACTGGCCAGCGATATGTGTATACTGGTTGTGCTGCAGGACGAGTCGTTATTTACGACCTGCTAACAGGGAAAATTGAGAAAATTCTAAAAGGACATCGTACATGTGTGAGGGACGTTTCTTGGCATCCTTATCGTTCGGAAATAGTCAGCACTTCGGTAAATTAATTTATCATAGCCATAATGGATTAACTACTTGACTTTTAGTAACCCTTTTGGTTTTTGTCTTACGGACACAGTGGGATAATACAATTGGATTGTGGCAATACGAAAGTAATCACATGCTCGAACCAGAGGATGACCTAATGGCTGAAATAGAAGCAAATTCAGATCCACCTCCAAAAAGAATTAGTTTGAGAAGAAGTTCCCGGTTGGCTGAAAAAAATCGAATTCGAAGTCAAACGGATTGTCCCGAAAATCAGGATGAATGATGTGATATGATCGATACTAACAAGTTAGCGTTAATGGTATTGTAAAATTTTGGTGCTTAAATTTAGCATAATATTAACTGATAAGCCAACTATATTCAAGTAAAGTCATAGGTCAAGTCATCCATAATTAATAGGAGCAGTTAAAAATACATCTTTAATTACCCTTAGTTCTAATTTCTAAATATATTATTAATTAATTGAAGAACTTAATACGGTTATTGCTTATATTATATGATTTACTCACTTATAATATAATCATTTATTATAATAAATCTATAGACTCTCTCATAACATTGTAGTAATTTGCAGCAGTAAGAGTAGATTGTCGGACTTACATTACCTAATTAACTTTCCTTCCATGTGCCTTGGATATTAATGTTGACAAAGAATTTCCAACTATAAAAAGTCGTAATTTTTACTTCCTAATAACCCTGCTTAAACTGACCTTCACTAAATGAATTATATAAGGTAATATTGTAAGTCGTTTTCCTCATTATCAACATAATATAAGCAATAAGAAATTGAAAAATATATTTTGCATTTTACTTCGTTTAAAACTTTGTTCCGGTTACATTTATCCAAAAATGACACGAAAATGCTTGTATAGCACATGTTAATTATGTATTACTCTTATTGGGTTACATAATTTAATACGATCTACCTATACTCAATTATATTTATTGTTACTTTATGATTAATTCATATGCAAGTGGCTTTGCGAAATCTTTTTTTGACTATTTTTGTTTGATAAAAATGGATTTAGAATTTAAAGCCTTAGTCTACAAATGATTATATATACCTTTGATTACGCTCTACGCACTGTAGATACATAAGTTAGGAATAATACTCGACGATAATTTAATATAGTCTCCTGTATAATTAATTACATCCGATGCGTCACAAAAATCGCATTTCTAAATAGTACACTAATTAACGGTTAGATAATTAAATCTTGACAGAGTGTTACACATGTTGTGTAAATGATTTATCGTTAGTGGCTGCTATAAATGCCTATTTATTTCTATGGATAGTTATGATTATGTAGATAAAATGTATCAAAATCTAGATAACTGTAATTACTATAAAATATATGTCTTAAGTTAATTGAATTATGATAATCTTGTATAAGATTAATAGTAATATATCATTATGGGCATAATTATGAGTTATACACGATAGATTTATTAAGTTGCAGGTTTATTATAAATTATTATATTAACTATATATTCTTACAAGACAACTCGACTTTCTTGAAGAAAAATACTACCATAATTCATGACATCAAATCAAGATGAACTGTTAAAAATAGTGATACGATGATACGAATACTATATCCATAATTTATGTCTGAAGATCAACCAACCAAGAGAAAAATTACAGTTACCTCATTTTTCAATGTCATTCTTTATTGTATACAGTAGATAGTAGCTGCGGTGGTTATAATAGTGGCTAAGAATTTTCTTTATTCTTAAACTTTATTAAGTGCAAATGTGTGTTACAAATTAATTTCGAAAGACAACGTGTATTAAACTAAAAATTATGTTAAATTGCAGTATTGACAAATATACTTACGAAAAATCGCTACACAAAAATGTACTAGGTAGGTATGTCTTTTGAGCATTGTAGTATATTGCATATACCCACCCACCCACATTCATTGGCCACCATTTCAGTTGCGTTAGCAGATACTCATATCAGACTCAATATTGCATTTCACACTTGCATCGGGTATGTGGCCGTGGTTAATCGCATTAAGAATCAGCATTGTTCACGTTAAAATGCCAGTTACTACGAATCACGTAATAAAGGAAGCCATAGGTCATTCGTCTTATGGCTCGACTGCTACTTATGTTGGCATTTAAATATCATTCTGTCTCTGCATTACGGATTTAAATCTAATAGAGTAACAAATATCCGATTAAGTACTCTCAACTACAAAACAGTCAGGATGTGTATTTTTAATGGCGAAATTTTCTTTACGCAAATCCAAGTTTCAATTTTTCGAAATCAAGAATTTTACTTTGAAGTATAGACTGAATGAATTAATCTAAGGAAATTTATGAAAACCGCTGGGTACATCATTTCAAACTAGAATTATTTCTGGCCTATTTCATTATTATGGCATCGACGTTTCCAACATTTCTATCCGAGATTTGATGAACTGACGATAACGTATCCGACATTCCGACGTACTTATAGGCGGAATGCTTTCTAAGTATGATATGGCTTCAACTAGTAATTCAATTTCTTTTGACTTGTATGGGGTAGGGAGGAGTATCTTTTTGACGTAAGTACCATTACGACGTATATTCTGTTTAGTATAATGAGAATAACTCGTAATACTGAAACCAAACGAATTCAGAATTAATGTCAAATACACCGAATACTCGTGTAGCTGTACATGTACACATATGTAGCTTGGTGTATATCTCACTACATAAAATTTTCTTATATTACATGATGAAACCAAAATCATGTAAGTATGTACGAGAAAGATATCACAATTACGACCTCGCAACCACAGTATCAGATTTGTCCTAGTCATAACCACCCAAAATCAGAACCTGTGAAATATTTGTTTCATTCATACTTATGATCACTGAGAACCACCGAGTTTGTATGTGAGGAATTCTTTATTTCTGTTTTGGTATTATTATTTATAGCACAAACTAATTTCTTCAACTCATTTAGTTTTTACAAAGCCAAAGAGGACTTATTATTGGACCCCATCAAAAGATAATCAACTACAAGAGGAAAAACTCAAAATGTACTTTCAGAAATATCTGGCATATACATAAAGCACTAAAAATCGTCTGTTTGTCAAAATATTGTCATGTTCAGCTAAAACATTTTTTTTGATTTTTGCCATTAAATTAAAATTGATCGTTTCAGCAGTTTTGTTTGTGTACGTGTTACGAATAGCTTCTCGTAAAATTGTATAGCTTTTTCGGAAATAGAGGCCTTTTTAAGGGTCCCTCCAACTTCAAAATTCCACATCTCTTTAACTCTTTGCCGAAGTTCAAGTTCGGTTCTTACAGGAGGAAAATGAATAAATCTGAGGAGATTGAGTGTCAGCGACTCAATCAAATACCAATAATCTACGTTCGTGGAACCCATCATGTAGTCGGTTATACAATTGTAAGATAATTGTTCATTGTCATTACATAAAATTGAATTAAAATTGTTGACTACTGTTATTCATTTTCATACTCTTATTTAAACCGAAAACATAGGGACGTCAGTTTAGGAATTTGATCGAAAATTTGTTATCAAGATGGGAATATTTCAACAAAATTCTCGTACCATTATACTTGTCTACAGAGGGAAAGAAAACCTACGATGACTGCTTAGCTCTTTGCACTGAGCGATTTCCTCAGTATATCAAAGAATTAGAAGGAATGGCCAAAGGGGCTCAAGTTCCGTTCTACAAAGTACATCATATTATTTATCTCTGTCTAATAAAATGCTAAATGTTGATTTCAGATTTACTTACATTAATATATCGTTGTCACTACTTTTTCCCAATAGTTGTTCTTACTCCATATTGATTCTCTCATTGCCCCACTGGATGCAGAAGACAAGTTCTTCAAGAAAAAAGGAGAAACTGGTTGTACAACCGTGATGTGCAATAATGATGATGTTATTATCGGTCACACCGAAGATGCTTGCCCCGAGTTCCTAAACAATATTTATATAGTGTCTGCAGAAATTATTGGGGAAAATGATGAGAAATTGGAAAAGTTTACTACGTTGACGTACGCTGGACACTTGCCTGGATACACAATGGGCTTTAATGAACATGGATTAGTTTATACTGTCAACACTATTTTCCCCAAAGAAACTTTTGCAAAGAAAACACGTAATTTGTAATACCATTTACTTTACAGGATATTTGATGACTTAGCGTCTCATTTGTATTTTACGACTAACAAGTCCATTCAACCTTTTTTACAGCTAGAACATTTCTGGCTAGAGCTATTTTAGCCGCATCTAATTTTGAACAAGTAATTGAAATTCTCCAAGATGTGGGTCATGGAGCTTCTGATGGTTTCTGCCTCAATATTCATTTCGCAAAGCAAGATGGTTGCCCCGTTCTGCATAATGTTGAAATAGGTCCGAATTCCTCTCAGGATGAAAAATGCGAATCGGAATTGAGTGTCCTTACTCTTACTCACGGAGAAAATCACATTCATTGTAACAAGTAAGAATAAAAACTTTGACAAAATGTACATTGTATTGTTCTGCAACTTTCAGGTAATTTATGTTGTATCAGATACTTGAGGCTAAGAATTCCAGAGCAGAATGGTGTGGGATTTGAAAGTAGTACACACCGCCACAAAGCGATAGGAAGGCATTTGAAACCGAATAGTTTGGAAAGAATCAAGGAAATTTTGAGTGACGAAAGTGATGCTGAATACCCAGTATTCCGTTGTGGTTCTAAAAAACCAGATCTCATCAAAACCGTTGCTGTCGGTGAGCATAGTACATATTTGAATTTGTTACTCAAGTGTTTATACAATACTGATACAAATTGAAGTACTAGAAGTCGAAAATACTTTAATTTGCTATTGTAGGGATTTTTGATGTTGCAAATCGACAATGGATGCTATACGCTGAACAACCAACGAAATCAGCTCCGATTGCAGTATTACCTCTGGACTTTTAGCTGGAAAGCTAAATTCGTATTTACGTGTTATTTTCCCATTTTTCTAATATTAACATACTAACTTTGCCCATAATTGCGTCATTACGAGTATTCTTATTGAGAACTTTTGTCTTAACTTACTAGTCATTACAATACACCTATCTAAGGTGACAGTCGTTTTGTGTATCACCTTTGTTATAGACATACAACCTTAATGATGATGAAATAGGAATAGAGATTATTGTAAAAATGTAGCTTAGTAAAGATATTCAAAATATCCTTTCCGTGACATTTCCTAGAATCAAATAAAACTCATTGAAAATCCTTTTCTTTAATGATATTTATGAAGTATAGTAATAACTAGCATTAATCACACAGTGAGATCTAAAAAAGGTCATAATAAGGACAAGTTTTTTTCAGAAGCTAAAAAACAACGAACTGTAAATAAGGCTGTATAAATGAGTCATCTAGTCATATTACTATGTAGCCCTGTGCAAATGGCTTGTAGACCTCTTTAAGCTCACTGTACATAGCTCGATACTTACGTTAGTAATAGATGTGCTGACCTAAGTATTGGTAATCATAATAAATTATTTCCAAAGAAGAGAGGTTATGGGTGCACGTTCACAGAGATAACAGTTCATCTTAGTATAAGAATAAGTACATTTACAACAAACAACTTCTCAATTCAAATAGTGCATGGTAAATGTAAATAGTATCGGACAGAACTATTTTTAATGCTTATTATCAGAAAAAGTACCTATTCGGCCTAAGTTCTATCTACACCATAAACTGTGTAGACACTGTGCTGTATGACTCATTCCCAATGGTCACCAATAACTTCTATGGATGGATTATATTATTCCTTTTACCTACTCTACTCTTTTAATGTGCCCAACTTATTGATTAGAGGACCATCATTTTGTATTGCATCTTCAGTTTCAGTTCATACGTTCATCAAAGAACTTCCCGAATTTCTGTAGTAAGCCACGCATTATAGTTACCTTGTTTTTATGGAAATGGCACAACTGTCAGTCGGAATCATATTATTTTCCATAATTATTGTCCAGGCAAGTTGCTCCTTGAAAATTCTTCTCGACAGAACTGAAGACTTATTCATGTCATGGAAATTAACAGGGGACTACCTTTATTACGCTACTGGAGCCCAGCTGAAAACCATATCGAGCCAACTCCCTAAAGATTTCAATTTTCCTTCATATGAATCCACTATCGGTGTTTGGGCTATTTTACCCATGGGAGACAATAATGTCGAAGTTAATGGGACAGCTAACAATCCCATCGTAACTAACGTTTCGTTTAGTTATAGATCCTCAGCTCAATTATTCGCATCTGTGTCTGTGAAATATAACCTACGAGGCTCAGGTGCAAAAATATTTGTCAAAACATCTGAAAATGGAAAAGATGTTTATGAAATCTATTCTGACCCCGAAAGGCCCTTATATGAATGGGTGACTGTAAATGTTCCATTTGATGGGAGTGGTCAAGTAAGTAAAACATCCTTTCAACTTTCAATCCATGACATTTTTGCAATGTTGCTTAGCGGAAATAATACTTAATATGATAAAATTGAGTGTTCTACTTCAATTGTGCATTTCAATTAATGTGCTTAGTGTTTCACCGCAATCAATCATGTTTGATTTTTGATGTCTTTGATTACTGAGAGCTTTAGTTGCACTATTTATAGTTAAATATTCTTTTATTTGTGTACTGTAGATACAATTTTTAATATCATTCTGTCTTTTATTTAGTTCTATATTGACGCGCAAGTGAAAGGAACTGGAGATTACATACTCATCGACCGTATCGAAGGATTTTACATGGAATCAACGACTAGTACTTTACGTCCTAAAACTTCCACACCATCTCCAAAACCACAACCCTATAATTCAGTCGGCAGAATTTCTCTAAATATTTTCCTCTTCTTGCATGCAATTTCTTGTTCATATTTGTTATGATATCCTCAATCGGTGTAATTCTTGTATTGACTTCTTTGGTCCAGGATATTTCTTTCATTTGTTGTTTTACACATGGTTATCAATGCAATTGCGTGTTTACATGTCATGCATTTTGTAGCGTAGACTTAATTTGGGATTCCAGCTGTATAGTACTAAGTTAAGTAGCATTTTCTAGATGCTTTCTTAATTTTTTTATCTCTTAAAACTTGAAAGTAATCTGTTATCATTGTAAAACCAAGACTGAAAATATATTATTTACTTATACCGAATGAATTTTGCATATGTTACTTATTGCTAGACATCAAAATAAGAGATTTTCAATAGCTAGAACTTGTTCAACAATGTATCTAAACCAAAATATATATAGTAAGTCATTATCAGACCTTGGCACATATAATCTGCATTTTAAGATCTAAGCACTTAATAAATAGTTACAAGTTAGTTTTCCTACAAGAAACTTGAAAATAAAGCACTATATCTTTGGCTTGAACCTCAATGTCAGTTGTGTAAATGTAATGCAAAAATTTTATAGTAATAGTACTAGTGTAATGTAAGTTATAAAACTAGTAAACTGCATAATTAAATCATTCACCAGTATACAGATAGAGTACGATTGTGATGACATAATTCGTTCTTTTGTCGAAAAATGTTCTTTGGCTACACAAGTTTTGAAGTTCTTAAAGTTCAAATTAAAGATGGTCAAACTTCATGTTAAATAAAACCATGTAAAACTGTCCTAGGAAATTGAAAAATCTATTAGTTGTGATTTATTCCTGCATCTTGTTTTATCCTTGAAGGGAGATTTCTGTAAATAATATTGAAAATGAAGGTTTCTCATTTACCGTACATATTATTAACATTGAACTGATTGTGAGACAGTTTAAATGTAGATATTTGATCCTAAAGCACTAATTTATGGCTCAGAAGAAACAATTAAGAAATTTAAAGATAGCATTTAAAGATATACCTGCAATCTGCAATGATCCCACAGAAGAGAGTAACAGTTGTTTGTCAGTTCTAAGTTTTATGTTGACGAAGAAGAACAAAAGAATAAAATAAATGATAGCTGGAAGCATAAAATGATGAACTTCTGCCATATGCATACTGCATACCATTATTTATACTTAGCCAAGTGGAAATAATAATTTCTTATACAGCTTAGCTAATAAAAACTCAAATTTTCTGTAGCATTGAAACATTGTAAATTGGTGGACCAAGCATATTAAAGAAAGAGTAGAAACTAGAGAAGAGTAAACAAGTAAAATGCTAACAAGTAAAATTATATCACAATGCTACCTTTCAGGTACCCTTGCCATGTCTTACAACCATTATCTCATCTTTATGAGTAGAAGCATAGCATAATATCAAAGTTTTAGCACATACACCAAGGTTGGCTTTCATTCAAAGAGGATGAACTAATTAAGCATTTAAATAATACAAAAAACAGTCCATTAGTATGATGATTTCAATGATTTCTTCTGGAAATTAGATAATAACCAAAGATACAAAACGCTACAAAGTCTATAAGATGTTGTATCATTTATCTTTACATGCACAGCAGAACATAGTGGAACGAAGTGCGTGACGTAATGATATCCTGACTTATAAAAGCCTGAGAAAGATTGAACTTCTTTCCAGTGCCTTGGAGGAATTTGTGCCAGTATTAAATTAAACTTCTTGCACGGATATCAATTTTTTCTTAAAAATTCGTGAGTTCGTTAGTTGCAACATTCCAAAAAACATGACAAAACATTTAGCATTTTTGATAATAATGGCGCAGTATATGGCGAGTGTTTCTCCCCTGGAATACACAGCAAGGTAAATTCAGTTATTGAAAATTAAAACATTTCAAACAAAGCTTTTGTATATAAATGTGAAAGTTTGATGCATCATTGACTACTTATTTTCCAGATTCCAGCCGGAATTGGACTGGGTTACGATAGATCCGTACATACAAAATCCAAGGTTGTTCAATCTTCAAGTGAAATGCATCATTGATGATGGTAAAATGTTTTGACTTACATTTTTCTCAATTTTCCGCAACGATAGATAAGACTCATATCACAATTATAACTCCGAAATTTAATCCGAAATTTTCTTTATTGTTTAGGACCATGTGATGTAGTGGGACGTTGGGTTAAACCTCGAGTTGCTTCGGCTTTGTTGGGAAATTGTATTAAATGCACCAAACATCAAGAGGGGGAGGTTAATAAATTTCTTCAATGGGTCCAAGAAAATCGTCCAGATATATTTAGGAAGGCTGTGATTAAATACGTCGAGAGCCAAGGTATCAAACTTCCCAATGAAACAGAACTCATTACTGTAAAGTCCGTTTCTTCTACCCCTGATACGCAAAGTGATAATGATAATGATGAAGATTCTGGAACCTTGAGTCCTACCACCAGTCCACCACAATAACTTCTGGAGCATAAGCAGCAGACCATCAATATTGTTCAAATACAATGTATTTTCAACTGAAGGATCCGTGTGCTAAGTATATAAATCTAGATATGCCAAACTCGTATAGACCGTAACCAACACAGCTATATAATATTGTATGTATAATGCGTGTCCAATATTATTACAAATATAGGTCAATAGTAACAATCACTAACTTTTATCCTTCATTTTGAATGTATAACTATCAATATTATAATTACGTACAACAAGAGACACTTTGTGAACGATCTCGCTTTATACTTTATGATAAATACCTAATATAGCTTATAATAATTGCTTAGCTTTAAATGTGAGCTGATAATTTGACTTATTTACTTGCTACTGTTGCTACTCCCATATTCAATACTAAACGAAGTAAATACCAAAATTATTACCATTCCCTAATAATATTATTCATTTATTGACATCTAAAACTTTACTTTTACTGAGAAACTACATTTTTATGATGGGTGTAGTCTTGCCTGTAAGATCCCGTCCTAGCGCCCCTACACTATAATACTGAATGGTTCGACTTTCTCAAAATGTTCGTTATCAATTATATCGCGAATATTGTGCACTAGTCTAATAGGCCCTTATAGTAGCTACTTCACCTTAAACCCTTGATCCTGTTTTTCAGGAATCTTGAGTAAATAAGCAAGACCAATTAAAGATGCTGATGGACACTGACCATTCAGGATTCATAGATATTGTACACCGAGAATTATTTCACCACACATATTATCTGCCTCATAATGTACTTTGGATGCAAGTAATATTAGTCGAAGCCTCAGGTAGCCAAATGAACTTAAATCCGTATCATTTTAAATAGAAGATAAACCGGAATAAGTCAGTCTGTACAAAACTGACTCATCTGGTTTGATTTTGTGATTCATCAATGAAGATAGTATATTGACCCAAGACGACAACAAACAAAAAAATGCATCACTTATTATTCTTCATACATAATGGTATTACTTCGTAGCTATACTCCAACATACACCTTGAATCGTCTTGCTACTTATTGGTACTTATAATACCTACAGATAATGTATGGGTTGAATAAAAATGCTGATATTCAAGCTTTTCCTTGCAGAATACTTAAACTTTCTATTATATCCAATAAAATATGTCGTATCGGATTTTATATAGCTATTCACATAACGGTTACCACTCAGATTCAAAAAGTCATTATAATTGCAAGTCGTTCGTTCGTTGGCAGTGAGCTCTTACTATCCTTCGATTTACGTTAGGTATACAAAATCCTCAATGTGTGTGCATTAAATATTAAATCTGACTTTGCCCAGGAATTTCGATATTCTCCACTTTAGTCCAGAAAACCCTTTACGAAAATATATTTTCTCCACAACAATATTTTCGCCATTACTATAAACACCATCTGATGAGATAAGTGAATTAACTAATCTAAGAAGGTACATAAATATATTACAAAACTACAAGTACAACGTACAACTAGCAGCACAAATCCCAAAACGAAGAACTGTTATTATTATTATACTCAATTTATAGTTAACATTATTCTGCAATCAGACACTAAAGAGGCAATATGAG
Source organism: Tomocerus maximus (assembly GCA_019776445.1). Taxonomy (NCBI): domain Eukaryota; kingdom Metazoa; phylum Arthropoda; class Collembola; order Entomobryomorpha; family Tomoceridae; genus Tomocerus; species Tomocerus maximus. Next base: position 8,514 of record JABASH010000855.1, on the reverse strand, counting down.
ACGTTGCTTTAAATTATTTGTGTTTGCATTGTGCTCTATATCAATTCATCTGCTAGTTGGTGTTGACTCCATAGAATACAAACCCAGATATCAACCAGAGCTGGATAATGTTAAAATCGACACGTACATGAAGAATAGAAGATTATTCGATCTTCAAGTCAAATGCATTATATATGATGGTGAGTTTTTTAAAATTTCTAATTCAGATTTATTGTCCTTCAGTCAGTGGTCACCATAAATTTTGTTCAGATTAGTTTTCACTTGATGTTTTACATCCTTCAACCGCTTAAGTTACCAAACAAGTTCTTCCAAACCACTTAGGTATACTACTACAGTAAACATGAAAACCATGAAAATGATTAATTTTATAGCATTCACAGTTAACTAACGGTCAACTGTACAAGACCACACAATAAATACATCATGGTAGCTGAGATTACTACAAATGGATACTGATGAATCGTTGATCGTACTCAAAATAATAATTGTTTGTCATCCATACACTTAAAGATGTTAAATAGACTTATAACATTGGTACTAGCATCAATGATAGGATTAACTTAGGTTGATCTATATTGGAACATAGAATTTAAGAAATTCGGTTAATGAAAACATTTTGTTAATTTCCTTATTATCAGGTCCATGCGACATCGTTGGACGTTGGGTGAAGCCTCGAGTGGCCGCTGCCTTATTGGGAACGTGCATTTTGTGCACCCCGAAACAGCATGAAAAAGTTAATGTACTTCTTAAGTGGATGCAAGAAGAACGGCCTGACACTTTTAGGTTGATAGTTGAGAAGTATTTAGAAAACCAGGGCATAATTCCAAAAGACAGATTTGGTCCTGTCACTGGCAAACCATATGATCCTGCTGAGGATCCAAATTATAATGGAACCACAACCAGCACCAGTACCAGCGCACCGAAGAAGTGATGACAATTTACGATATATTTATTTTATTATACAAGATGGGTGATATGAGACAATAAAAATCTGGATGTATCTAGACGAAAGACAGTGACAAGTTATTTTTGATAAGCCATGAAATAATTGCTTGCCTAACATCCTAAATCCTAATAGTGTGTTTGAAATTTATCTCCATTATTTTTAGAAATTCAATCTTCTACGTCCCCGATCCGAACTCTAAACCATATTTATTTTCCACGTTTGTACATGAAATCATTTATTTTAAACCTTTAATTCAGTCACTAAAGAATGTAAATAATTTTATTTGTAAAAGAACAAATATCAACCCAGTTTACATGTGCATTTTACATTAATGTATATGTATCCCCGTTGGTGTATTTGCGTATAATATGCACTACTTGTAGAGTGTATGGCGTGAATGACCATGATTATAGACATTGGCTACAGCTGAATTAGTTTCTGTAAGATGACTTTCTTTATGGTACCAGTTATTCCACATGTTTCCGGAATCGTTTCCAATAGAAATCCAAAAACCTGTCCATCAGGTCTCAGGCGCATAAAGTCTCTTGTAACCAAAGACAGTAGACAAAGAACGAAAAGGACCAACTTTCAGAGATATTAATTGCGGAGCAAGTATTTTTTTAACATTATCTTGTGCAGTTAGTCATGCTATGCACACTTGCTATCATGCTATGCACACAAGATACAAAATAACCAGAACCGACAACACATTTATTTTTTAAGTTTTTTTACAATGAAATAAATTAAGTATAAATATAACACGCATTTTCTACCACAGCTAAAAGTGTTCAGGTAGACTTGAACTTGAAGTGGTGTATATCCTCTTAAAGCTCGAATAGTAAAGTTCATAAAACTTTTCGGTCCTATTTATGTTTGAAAAAGAGTTGTTGATTCTATTTGGCAAACAGGTTGTTGACTCTTCATAATTGACATTTTTGAGTAATATTTTCATAGCTGAGGAAACAACTTAAGATTATGCATAACGCTGCCTTGCCTAAGTGAAGTCATTAGGCCAAAAGATCTAGTTCAAAATGAAACACGCGCAATGTTTCCAAGTAATTACATTTTTTATACTACATTTAGTGATTTTATCAGCATCGACAGATTACCCTATCCGCTATCAACCTGAGTTGGATCACGTTAGGATGGATAAATACATCAGCAATAAGAAACTTTTTAATATTCAAGTAAATTGTCTACTTTTTGATGGGTATTTTATTACATCAATAACTTCTACCTAAGGATTTTTTTAATTATTACTATAAGCTATTCACTTAAACTTATTGACCGAATTTTTAGACCCTGTGACATTGTAGGAAAGTTTGTTAAACCTAGACTTGTGGCCGGTTTACTAGGAATTTGCTTAAAATGCACACCAAATCAAGCAGTAGAAGCAAACAAGCTCCTCAAATATATAAGTGAATGCAGACCAGATTTATTCAAATTGGCAATCCGAAAGTATCTGGAAGACAATGGAATAACTCCTCCTAAGGACTTCAGGCCTGTCATTGCCTCAAATGGAACAGAGTTTATTTCTTAACGGTGACTGAAAGGATACCCTGCCTAGGTATTGTCCTAATTTCTAAATATTTAAAAAATAAGACAAGTGGAAATGGTTTTTTGATTTTAACGAGTTTAATTTTACCAAACGGTCATCATATCGTGTTTATGAATATCCGTGAGTAATTAACGTCTGCGATTAAATTATTTTTACAAAAAAGTTACAACTGTGTAATATAGTATTGATACTTTAAATTAGTACTTTTGGTAAGGTTTGATTGATGTATACTAAATTGCATAAACAAAAAGAGTTTTATGTTCGTTGGGCATGACTAAATTAGAATTTTTTGATTTACAAGGTATAACTTCCATTGAAGAAATGACAATATGGCTGTAATCAATTCCTCCACCCTCCATTACAGAGTTTAATGGAAAAACGTCACAAACTGTTTTCCAACAGCAAGCCAGTTTTGCCAAAAATAATGTTAAATGTTACTAAGGACAAAATTGGTAAATCATTTGAATATTATAAGGGACAATAAATTAAATTGTAATGTGGTATTAGTTTTGCGAAATCATTAAATCATGTAAGATGAAAATGAAGCCCAGTCAAGAGATTTATTCTCTTAATTGGGTAACTTTAACCTCATCCTCCCATACTGCATGGTGGAGCAGCGACACCAGAAGTAGATCCCAATCCTCCCATTCTTCTAAAACAATTGAAAAGAAAAAAAGTCACATTTAGTGAATTTCAAAACCTGCTGGCTCCTGCACTTGAATATAATTTATACGTAAAATTCAGAATCCAGTACCTTCCCGGACCAGGAACTCTTGGTCCACGCCCACCACTTCCATATTGACCTCTACTAGGGACGTCGTCCATGTGGAACAAAGTTCTGAAACTGAAGTTTATATATACATAGTTTATGTAATAATTACATTTTTACAATATTAGCTTTATTATAATAATATGTACCAAGATTGGAAATTAGGGGGTAGCATTAATACTAATACTGTCTAGGCATTTTAGATATTAATTAAGAAGATATTCTTACTTTTCAAAAGGATACAAAATTGAATTTCTACAACTCGATTATTTAAATACAACACTTCTTTTCCCTTAATAAATTGCTGTAATTTTTTCCAACTTAATGTAGCGAAATCAGTCAAAGACAATTGCAATAATACTGGTAAATATTCAGTAGAAAGAACATACTAATACTAGCTTTCGTTTTTAAATATTTATTAACGTTAATTACCATAGTCAGCGCTAGGCGCTAGGGTTGATTTCTTAAGAGCACTCGATAACTAACCTATATAATATGAAATATACCTACCTAAATAGCTATAATTACATACCATACATTACAGATTACATGGTAATTTGATTTTGAGACAATTAAATTAATTACTTACAACAAACTCACGAAATTCACGGTTCCCCAAAACATATCGACGACAAATCCAACCCCAAATGGTTTAGCCGCCTGCACTGTTCCATCTAAAAAGTTAATGTGTTACGTTACCGTCTGTATTGAAGCTATGAGTAATAAAAAACACCTTTCACCGTACGTCTTTACGTATTAAAACTCATTTTTCAAATCCATATCAAGGTTTCAAAACTCAAGACAATTTAAATGTGCTCAAATGGAATCAACTGTCGATAGAATTTAATGTGAATAAACATGTACATTTTTTAGAACGTTTGATTGTAATTGAAAAGGAGTTACTTATTCTTTAGATATCGCATTAAATGACGTTGTAAATCGCATCCTCATTTAGTTTTAAGAAATGATTATCTCAACATATTTTTATATTTTATATTTATTACATACAATTATCTAATTATTTATCAATTCGCTTGCATGAAAAAAATCATTTTATATGTATTTTAGATACAATATGAAATCTGCCAATTAAAGTGATTGATTGACTCCACCAATTACATCATCTTACAAGAGAAAACTAAAAAAAGTAGTAGCAACTAATTATTTTAGAAAAATGAACAAATAAATCATTTTGGAAAAGCTAAAAATTGAATCATTTATATAAAAATCAGCATCTATTACCATTGTCAAACAAATAAATCGTGTTAAGAATTCATCATGCTAGAAAATTCAGAATTAGACCATGCTAGAAAATTCAGCCTTTAGACTTTAGACAATGCTAGAAAATTCAGGATTTGGACCATGCTAGAGTGCTATAGATCATTCAGCAATCAGCACTATATCATGCTAGAAAAATCATTTTTCGAATGTTGATTTTTACCATTTAAAATCATAGACTCATAAACCTTATTATTCCGATGTTTCTTACCAGAGGCAATATATGGCATCTTTATGTGAGTTGAAAATTAGACAGTTCTGTCAGGAAGAAAAGATGTCAGATCCAGATCAGACGACTAAGGTGGAAGTGCTGAAAAGTAAATTAATTTAACTGATGAACATAATAAATCCCAAATTGTAGAATATTAAGGAAAGGAAGTAATATTGAGAAGTCCAAAGTCAAAATATTGGTTTCGGGGTGCTTCAAAATCAGTGAATCCCGAATTAAAATCATTATCTGTCATCTTTGGGGTGGGGAAACTAATTAAAAGCTTTGAGATCGCGCGAGGTTGGAGGTCAAAAACTTTGAAAAATATCTTGGTTCCAATCCAATTCAATGAAATAAGTCTTAACAAATAAGCATCAATGTCGGAATTTGCTATTAAATCCTTATGCCCATGTTCTATCTTCTCGGAAATAACAATTAACATTCAATATTGATGGAAGCTCAAAGTTAATAAGTTAACGTTTAATTACAAATTAGGTCATGAAAAAGGAGTTAAAATGTCTCACGTATAGATCAATATTAGAAATTCTTCAGTTCCTTCATCTAGTTCGAACTATTCCACTGTTGCTCCAATTTCATTATGCAAAAAACACGTCACTCTTGCTGGAATTTCAACTCCTCTTCTCATGTATGTGAATAATTTTGGAATAGTCTGTTTACTTTTAGTTTGGAAAATCATCGGATGATTTCGTCTGTAATGCCACGTGTGTTAGTAAGACTTTGTCATTGTTTGTGTCCAATGATATGACAAGAAATCGAACTGCGGGAAATATGAATGTAACTTGTAAAGTGCAAAAAAAGTTGAAAGTAATAGTATTTTTAATTGTCTAAATGTTGTTATTGTTATTCATGGTTATGCCACCTTTACCTTACTATATTTAATCCCAAAATAGGATTCGCAAGAAATTGTTCTTTTATTCCTAGATCATGGTATACTGTTGAGATGTAGTAAACTGTCAAAGATGTCTTTTCAAATAGTTTCGCGATCTTCAAAACAAGGTTTTTAAAATAAAAATCACAAGATGAAAGAGAATTACTAATAATATAACATTCTTATAATGATGGGTAAATAAAATTATAATTAATTGTATTTCTTAAGGGTCAAGTAGTAGAAGTAATGTTGAGGAACCGTACCGTACAGATCTTGGTAAAGACGAAAAAGATGATTTTGGGGGGCAGGAAAAGAAGAAAAAAAGAAAGAAGAAAGTCGGTAGCAAAGAAGAAAGGAAATTAAAAAGAGAAGCTGAAAAGCTGAAACAAATATATGCCCCTAAAGACTCTCACATTCAAATGATAACTCCAGAAGTACTTCAAAAACTTAGAGGTGAAAGCAGTACAAAATCTCAACGTACTCCAAGCCTGTTTTCAAGTCAAGATTCGCAAAGGTTCCCCGTGATATGTCCTAGTATACCGATAAGATCACATTTGCAATCCCCTGTAGGAATAGGCAATAAAGAATCCCCTGACTCAACTTCAGATTTTCCTGTATTAAGAAAATCAGCACCGCCTGCACCTGAGAAAAATCCATTTAATGTATCGATTCATCGCGTTAAAGCGAAGGATGCTAAACAATTAAAGAATTTTGAACCTTTATGGGAAATTGGTCCTGCTGTTGATAAACCAAACGCTTGGGAAGATTACAATGAATTCGCTGAAGAAAATGTGGCGTGCCAGAAAGTTACGGAACAATTACCTGAAATCCCTACTGTTAGTAAACGAAAACCGTCAAAGAAACCTATGATAATCAGTATTAATGAGTTGATCGAGGCTAAAAAGGAAGCCAAAACTCTTGCGAAGACTGTAGAAAGGAAGCGAAAAGACAGTAATGAAAAATTCACAACCGGAAATCTTTTGGATTCATCTGGACCTGTAGTAATGAATAGAGGCAAAATTAGGGAAAAACCCAAACCAAAAAGAAGTTCTCCTCTGAAAAGAGCTATTATGAAAACGAGAGCTTTAAGAAAGGCAAATATAACGACAAACTTTGCTAGGAACATCAACAGCACTATTACCGTTGTTAAAACTGAAGTCGAAACGGAGTGTCCCACAAGTTGTAATGCACTTTCACTTGAACTTGAGAGTATAACTAGTCAAGATGAGAACAGTTCTATTGAAAATAGCTGTATTAAATCTGAAGATGAAAACAATGCCCAATACTTCAGTTCTAGGAATTATGATGAACACCATAAGGATATGAATATAATAAATGAAGATAAAAATTTGTCATTCAAATTTTCTCCTCATAGGGGTAATGAAAATGAAAAGCAGCCTATTAAAACTGAAAAATCTGAAGAAGACATTTTTTCTGATAAAATTAAGGAAATCATGAAAAGTGCAGAAGAAAGTGCTATATCTAGCAAGGATGTCGAAATTTCAGAAGAATGTCGTCTAAAAATAAAAAGTGAAATGCACAGCAAAAAATTTCGCCCGTACTGTGACATGTACACCTCAAAAGATTTACATGGAAAAATTTGGGAATTACTGAAAGAACTTCATAGGTTTCAAGATCGTCTGTACCATTCCGATCCTTTGAAATACAAGATCAAGAAAAGATACATCCATGGGTTGAAGGATGTCCATGCTAATCTCAGTGTTAATAAACTTCAGTTAATAATTATTGCCCCGGACATCGAACCCAATAATGAAAAGGGTGAAAACAAAAACTACGTATTACATAAATTGTATTCGGTTTGACTTTAGTGTACTATGTTTGTGTAAATGTAAATATTTAATTTTAGGTGGTCTGGATGAGAAATTGGAAACAATTATTTCCCTTGCTCGGGACAAAAATGTCCCATACATTTTCTCCGGAAACCGGTACATTTTAGGAAAACCAATTCGAATCAAAACTCCTGTCTCTGCAATAGGTATTCTGGACTATCAAGCCGCGGAAGTAAGTGATTTTTACCACCTGGCCTGGGTTGCAATTTTGGAAATATAATATTACCCTTTACTACTGTAATCTTTAACTTAAATATATTATTATTACAGGAATTGAGCAAAACAATCATGGATGAAGCAAGTAAACTAAGGGAAGAGTATGAAAGCGATTTTTCTGACCGGCTATCAAAATTAAAGCTATGAAACTTGAATGCAATTTACGCATATTATACCACCATTAAAACTGGATATGAGCAAAAATCTATATAAAGCATAAAGATAATAATAAGCAACAGTCAACTTCCTTATAGTTATGCTAGTTATGCAATCGTTATGATAATAGTTCGTGTGTGAGTATAAAGTATAATGATAACAGTAATATTTGTGCCTTTATCAATCATGTAGCAATAATATAAACAATTCACACTCTGAACTATGATATTATTGAAATGACGGAGTACTGTACTACTGAGTAAGTTTGTTGTTATTTCGATAAGTTTGTGATATTAGCTGTATCTTATTTAAATATTTAATATTTACCTTAATAATTCTGGAGTAAGTGCTATATTATTATTATATATTTTCTTTTTCATTAAAGTGCCTGCACATTCCATCGATTTGGGTGTTTTCATAAATGAAATATGCATTAAGTCCTTCCAAATGCTTCGAATACAGAACGTAAAACAAAATGTTTCACAATGTATACATTTCATCCAAAGTTTTTCCGTAATTTAGTCATTAAGGATACCCTTTAGTCCGTGGCGGGGATGAAATTCAAAAATTTATCTTTCAAAATTTCGTTACACATCGTAACCGAAACCCCATTGTAACCTGCCCGATGTTCATTTGAATAGTTA
>JABASH010000854.1:0-32496 GCA_019776445.1 Tomocerus maximus | reverse complement strand
TATATTTCTTTGACAGGGAAAAGATAAGAACTATTAACGATATTTTGGAAGAAGTTGGCCTGGGATGCCTAAGGTGCAATATACGAAAAATGGCATCCGCTCGAAGATGGGTGCCTTACATTGCCCTCTTAGTGATTATCACATTTGGAATTGCCAACATCAACTTCCACAGTTTTTCATCAAAGAATACAACGTACAGTAGTTCAAGTAAGTTCGTTACACTATAAGGAATTCAGAAAGTCTTTTCTTTTCGTTGTGATTTATAATTTCGCATCGTTCTCTTACTGAGATTAATGTTGACTCATTTCCCTGTAAGCTGGGCTTGCATTGTAGAGAAAGTTGATACAAGTCCATTTTTAGATCGTTAACAATTTTGAAATACTATTACAACCAATAAAAAATGTTCGGATTTTATGACGCTTTTACGTTGGCAATAATTTGCATACCATAACTTTTACTACTATTTTGTCACAGATGTTATGGAGAGTCTATATGCTTGCGAAGAACTTCCTCTATGGCGTTCACAGCTAATTCACCACTCAACACTAGCCCCACTAGCAGGGCACAGAGGTTCCCAAAGGAAATTCTTGGCAATAGGAATATCAACTGTTTACAGAGAAGAGAATTATCTTAAAGAAACATTAAGATCTCTTGTGAATCAGTCTGAAGAAGTGGAACGGATGGATACAGTCGTCGTCATTTATCTCGCGGATACCGATTCAGACAGAAAGTAAACAAACCTTCCAAAATTCTACTCATGGAACAATTATGAGTCATATTATATATAATAATATTGTATGTACCTGAATTTCAGAGACAAGCAACTGTATCTAATTAAGAAAAACTTCCAGGAACATCTCGACAGTGGATTTTTCATTGTAATTGAATCTAAGTCAGACATTTATCCTCCGATGGATTTTGCCTTAACGAAAAGAACATTCAATGATACTGTTGATCGTGTGTTATGGCGAGCTAAACAAGTCGTAGACTTTGCATTTCTCTTCAGCTACTCAAAGCCATTGTCACAGTACTATTTAGTGATGGAAGATGACGTCATCACGTCAAATGGCTACATTACTGCCATCAGGGATTTTGTCACTCTGACATCAAGAGGAAATCAAAGATGGGTTGCACTCCAGTTCAGCGGGTTCCTTGGTATTGGACTTTTGTTCAAAACTTCGGATTTACCCAAGCTAGTGAACCTCTTACTCTTATTCCATCAGGAACAACCAGTTGATATGCTAATGAGGGAATTTATATCCCTCGAGGTAAGTATAATTTCGGAAAACAAAGTAGTTGGGGGAAAGGAAATTATTCTTACTCCAATCTTATCCTATTTATTTTGACGCATATCCAGGTTCCTGGTCAAAACGTAGTGACAAGAAGGATACCTTCAATTTTCCAGCACATAGGTATAAAATCCACTTTGCCAAATAAAGTTCAAAAAATTAAAGACAACACATTTGACATGGCAAAAAGGAAGTTCAAGAATCACAATCCAATAGCTGATCTAATGACGACAATGAAGGTTTGTGTAATATTTTTGAAACTTTCTTCAGGCTTTCAATTTTTCGATGATGATTCATTTATGTTAATGAGTGTATGAATATGGTACTAAGAGAAAGAATCCAGTACCCAGAATTGTTCTTTTTTCAGGTATACAATGATTTTATTCCTGAATACTCTTACCGAATTACCCCTGGATTTTTCTGGGGAATTGCAAAACCTCAAGACACTTTTGATATCATATTTCCGAATCCCATAAACATTTCTAAAATCTACGTGAAAAGTGGTGTGCTATTGGTACAGGGTAAAAAAGAAATAATCAAAGATCAAATACAAGATGGCCTATTAGAAATAAGTAATAAATATGTTCGAGTTAGTGCAAATAACAGTGCTACTTGTGATACATTTCGAACTGCACAGACTTTCATGAATGGGGTAGTTGATTTAAATGAATGGCAACATCAAGTGCAATGTGTTCGAATCAAAATCGGAGCATCTCAAAAATCTTGGGTAATTATCAGTGAAGTGGAAATATTTCATGACAAAACTAATAGATAAATGAAAAATAAATGTTGCTTTGAAAAAAGGAGACATGAGCAAGTAAAATATACACAAATCTGTTTTGCATAAGAGTTGCATTTGTGAATGATTATTTTCTTCGATAAATGCACCGAATGATCGACTGACTATAATAAAATATGGATCTGTATGCAATATTCCTTTTTGTAACTGTGATATTGATATTTTTGTTAGCTTCGTTAAGTATTTAGTATAAATGTTCTGTTTGTTTTTAGTCAATCAATCCCGATTTTTTGTAAAGTGAGGTTCTAGTATGTGGCATCAATTGATAATGACATATGGATGACTATGTAATGACAGAAAGTGCCTCACTGAGAAAGCATTATTCCAATCCAATCCTATACTTACGAAATTGTCTCGGTTATTTGTTGCGTATCACTTTGTTACATGCAATTGTTGGAATAAAATGGGTTAAACCTAACATAGTAAAACTACAACATTGTAAACGCGTTGATAATGAAACTGATTAAAATATCCTGGGTTAAATTCTTTTATTCAAAAACTTATTGAACCGTAGGCCTAAGGACCGCAAGCTGCGGTTAAGTAACGGTGACTTAAACCTAGCCTGTTACTTGTTTTGAAACATTTTTTTGGTTAAATAATCACAATTATTTGACAGTATTTGTGATAAACTTCTTGCCATTTATTACATTAGATTACAAATTTGCGATTGTTGCTAATTTATTATACACACATGGAATACAATAACATAATTTGGTAAATATTATATGGCAGAACTAACAATAATTTGATTCAAAATATTATCTGCACTCGGTCAGTTTATGTAAGATTTGTGTATTAAATTACGACTTAAAAATCGTCCTTACCACTGTTACTAAAGCAAATCTCAATCAACGGAGATGTACTGTTGGTAGTTGGTATACAGACAGACAGATTACCGATATAATAAAGTATTATATACATTCAATTGCGTGGGTGTGTGGGATTGATATCCAATATTTTGGAATTGTGCGATCTTGATATGTTAACAAATTAAAGCTGAAAACACGATGATGCCAAAATGCCAATTGTCTATATCATTTAATTATACATGCGTTAGCAGTTACTATTTACTATAATAATTGCTATTTCAGAAACTACGGTACAGGGTAGGCTTTTTGGATTTAAATATAAATTCGCCAATTATTTTAAAATATGTTGAAGAAGCAAATTGATGACATCAAACGACTGATCATCCACCAAAACCTTAAATTCAACAATCATATTGGTAAATAAAATGTTAAAATTTCTCACGGGTACCTACATCTATTTATAATTAATCGCTACTTACGATGTCAAATTTTTCCAAAAAGGACGGCAACCTTTCTTCAATCTGTAAAACACAATACCAGGTTTGTTTATAATATTATAGACAATATCTTAGCATAAGTTCTAATTTTTAACAGGGCTACTCACCTTGTCATTGATAAAACCTATTTTTAAAATAGCAGCTGGATCATGAACACCCGTGTCCATTGTAACATCTCCAATGGAATCTCCTAGAACTAATGCATTGTTACGATGCTTAAGTTCTTTAAAGTGATCACAGTCCTCCATAACACTCTCATTCTTGTTATACCTATAGTGGTAGCATAAAGTATTGTCGCATTACATTACGGCGAAATAAAAAACGATCCTACATAGTTTAACAAGTACATCAAGGCGATAAAATTGGCTTTGGACAATTATCACCAATAAATTCCTCAAATCTAATAGGCACATAATTTACATACATGTGGATTGTTGGCTTCTTGAACCCAATGGCACGATCCTCGCTATCAAAATCCATGTAATTAGACACAATCTTCATATTTGGATAAAGCGCTCCTTCTCTTTTCAGCACCTCTTCGAGGAAATCTCCGAGTCCTCCCGAGAATACCAAAACAGGAACGTCAACCTCGTTCAGACTTATTAATGCTTCCTTAGCTCTATCCCTATTATCATATTCATTCGTATTAGATACACATCAATTAGCACCGTTCCGGAAGTTGACCTCAACCGATGCGTGATTTTATAATTCCAAGTTATCTACCTCAGTAAAGCGCGTGACGATGCAACCATCGCCTGTATTTGAGTCCTTGGCATCTTAAATGAAGCCAATACCTTATGTGATTTTTCGTACCATTCCTCCATGTAAGGTATTCTAAAGTAAAGTAAAGTAAAATAAATATGATATAATTTTTGTATATGTGTGTATAAACCCTCAAAACTCTAATTAGACTAATATATTCAAGTACAATACTTACTTCTCTTCCACTGTCAAACTATGATCAATTTCAATGGGATAATACTTTTTGAAGAGTAAACTCGAGGCTTCCCGAAATTCATCCGACATTAAATTGCTGTTATCCAATATACCTGCATGAATTACAGAGTTCATAATACATGTACATTAGCCCATGAAATATATCGCAATTTAATGCATTCAAAAAATTTTGAATACTGTCAGCAAGATTTTAAAAATCATACCATGACAGCTTGTACAGCGTTGTCCATCTTTATGAAAACGAGTCAGAGTAAAATCGAAATCGGTTATAACCTGTAAGTATCAAAATAGCATGCAAACAGCACAAATATAAGACAATACGTCATTGCTACTATATATACTAAATACTAATTAGATAATAAAATTAATGGAATTAATAATATGATTATGTCTCGATTCGATAATAGTTACTTGTAGAAATTCCGGTCCTTTGCTTGCGATTTCAGAAATAAGCTTTTCAACTCTTTCGCGGTCCCTTATCCGAATAATCTCTTTGTTTGGAGCTGCATCCAAAATCTATACCGAACCGATGCAATAAACAAACAATTTTATTTCAAGACAATTAATTTTAGTCCCAACACATTACATTACAAGACTACGATGATAAGACTGGAGAAATGATTAATATTGTACGATGGATCTTCATAAATGTCAAAATAAAAGTTATAAAATATTCCTTCATACATTGTATACAACTTATAATACAAACCTGTTGCAAAATTCCAGGCATGATTTTCAAACGGGTTGACAAAATGAAATAAATGTGATTCCGAATAAACCGAAAGGATGACAGACGACGAATAGATGTTAAGTAGCTAACTGGCAACTGGAGACGAATTTTGAGAAACGGGCCTTTATAAATACAACGGCATCAGCTCAGCAAGTCCTATAACACAACACATTCACATGTTAATTAATTAATAGAAATATGTAATGAGATGATTTTGTAACTGCCTTAAAGTAGTTTTATACAGTTATGTACTTAGTACTAGTATAGTAAACCTCTAAACCTCCTAACAATGATATTTAATAACTTTAGAGTATGGTAAGTTGGTTTTAAAATATGCAGATTTTTTTATTTAAAGATAAAACTATTTACGCTATGCACTTTCGTCATCTTATCTATATTCTATATCTGTATCGTAGCATAGAGGAACTTGAATGAAGTGTATGAAGCTAAAAATGTAGATTTATAATCTGGCTTCTTATAAATACAGTATAAGTGTATTTATGAGCTTGGTACAGAGCTTTCGTTACTAAACTATGTAGATGAAAGCAATAAAATTACCTATAGATTGATTCAGCAGTTTAAAATAATATGGTTTGCCAATGGACTTGGAAATGTGGGAGGATTAAGAATCCTGTACACTAGTTGGCATAAATTGTGCAAGGATAGAACTTTTTACGGTCATTAAGAGTTTCCTTCTTATCAGTCAGAGAATAAATCAGATACGTGATTTCATGGCACGAGCCCGGCACGCAATAATTATCAAAATCTGTACAATAATTATCTAATGAGATAAGAGTTTATGGAGATCAAAGTTGTACGTATTATATACTTTAACCAGAATCCAGGTCCAAGTCCAAATGTGTAAAATTTACAAATATAATTATTGCGACACTAAAAGAACTAGCTATTATTTTTTTATATTATGCTCACGACTCACGAGTTTGCTACCTTTTGGAAATACAGATGACTAAATATTTTGTAAATTCTGGATGCGTTCTTCAGGCTTCATGCAGAACAGGACAGAACTTTTTTTGGAAATTCTAAGATGTATCAAATAAAATAAATTCGAGACGAGACACAAATATACGGAATAGCTTAGGAATAGCTTTGAATTTGAAACTGATTGTTTATCAAGTAGGTACTTGTGAAAGTCTGTTAACATCCATTCGTCTTGGTCACTATTGGTTTTATCAGGATGAAGGATGAGCGGATAATTTCACATAATGGAACAATGGCATGTATACATGTGACATGTACTGTATAACTGTGTATATGAATTACGGCATCTGATAACACGTCCGATAAGGACAATAAGGAGGATTAAAGGACATTACCGTTAACCATTAACCATTACGTAACTAATTACGCTATGTCAGCTGTCAGTGTTAATTTCACATGTTTTCCCGTGTCATGAATGAGTTGTCCTCTAGCCTCTAACTCTAACCATAGGCATTTAAGTTTCTATCTGTACTCAATGTACAACTACACTACAAACCTATGCTATGCAAAACTCATTACGTATCATTATACAAGCATGCTGATTTGCTAAATGCGACAATTTTTAATCCGAAATAATCTGCAATTCTAAGAGGAATCTTTAGTCTTGTCTTATCTTATCTCCTATTCTCTTACATTGCATTACTATCTACTGATTGTTTGAATTTGCCTGGACAAGATTACACTCCCGTTGAACTTGTTAACTCGATGCGACTTTGTACATTACTAAAATGAATTGGCGGAGACCTTGCCCAGATGATCCTTGCTTAGGCGCTAATATCAAACACCTCCACAATTTTTGTACGGTTTTTCTCGATTCTGTTTTGTGTTTGTTTTTCAATTTTTGACGTAATAAAGGTTTTGACAATGAGTTACTTACTCCGCATTAAAGGAGAATTTTTAAGACATAGTGCAAGATTGCACAGTATCACTTTACAGTCCGGTTCCTGTCCGAAATGTGGCCATTCAACTTTGTGCAATCCAAGGCAGAGAGCACCTTTTCCCGCTGGACACAAAGAAGGTTAAATGCTTGTTAATACTTTTTTCATAAAGTTTCGAATCCAATTGTAAAGATATAAGACAAAGTTTTAGCAACTTGTTGGTAGTTATTTGCAATGTATATTTTTTGACATTTTCAGAAGTATCACCTTTACATGTACGACGTTACTCCAGCGTTAATCCTACCAGCTCGTATTTGTTATCTCCTCTCAGGAAAAATAAAAAGCGGAAGCTCAAAAAGACCACGCTTACTGAAGTCATTGAAGGTAATCTATTGTGCCTCTCATTTGCAATTTTTATCAATGCTATTGCAAATTATCTTCAGAAGGACATGATTACTAATGAAGGACATGACCTTTCAAAAACAAATCATTGTTACCTTATACCTTATTTGCTAATCATATCCAAATTGAAGTAATTTATATGCAAATATAAATTGTCCCTGTTTATATACATTAGTAATGTAGAGTAGGGACAAGCATTTACTTTGCTAGATTCATCAATGTTAATTCGAAATTCGAAACATATTTTAACCACGTTATTTATTACTAGTAGTTTATTACTATGTCCCCATTCCTATTGCAAGACAAATCATGCAATAATGCAATTCTCATCTCAATCCCATATCCCATTTGAAACTTTCACCGACCCTTCGCATAATAATATGTGAATGTAACCTGTACTGTCACCACAATTTTTACCTCACCAGCGAAAGATGTAGCGAAGCGAAAGTTAGTATGTTAGAGTTAGCATTTAGTATAATGACGGAAAAGATTTTACATACTATTTACTTCCCTTAATTATGGTGACTTACTACTCATTCATTATTGTCAATGTGTAAAGTAAATACTTCTAATTTTCCATGTTTTCAGTATCGAAAGATGCCTCTGTAAGTGAAACTCAGCAGCGTCTCAATAGACTGAAGCCAAGAGATGTAGCCTTATTGAATGGTCCACTAACTTTCCAGTTTCCCACATTACCACCAATAACTACAACTACCTCATCTTCTTCCTATTGCACGTCTGAAAGTTTGACATTGGCACTATCTGAAAAGGCTGCCAATTCATTTCCAGAATCTTCAATGCAAATTTCTTTATCTAGTCATTTAAGTACAGAGCAAAACGAAAATTTTGAAGAACTGTCATTTGATTGCTCAAGTAATGAAAGTGGAGGGATATTTTATCCCAAAGGAAACTTTGTTAGTACAAGTTTAATTATTCCCAGTGAAGCTGATCTAATTGACAGTGTCAGTGAAATTGAAGTGGATTTAGATGCACACGCAGTTGCATCTAGTGTGGCTGCGAAGCTTAAAGTTAAGGAATCATCGAGCAATGGTATTAATGACACAAGGCCAAGCCGCGCCGTTCAAGTTACCAAAAAGAAGAAAGGACCGAAAAACATAGATTACAACCTGAAGAAAGAGGAAAAGGAAAAGTTGACGAAGATCAAGCGAGAAGATTTAGAAAAAATAGGCCGTGAAGTCAGTTTGAATAAAAGTCTTGTTTCATACTTAGAGCTGTGTATTTTCAATGAAAATTTGCTAAGAGCTTTAAATACACTTAACCATTACCGAACAAGAAATAAAAATTTCCCTCAATATGCTGCTGTTACGGACATTGCAGCTTTTAATTGTTTGCTTCATGGATATGCACTTAAGGTACTTTTTCTCTTTCAAAAGAAGATATATTGTGATTATGTGACTTCTATGCTAATTGAGTTGTGTCCTGATTGCAGGGGAACGTCCACAGAGTTCGTGAAATATTTCAAATGATTTTGGATGATAATTTGAAACCAAGCTGTCAATCCTTTTCTGCCATTTTTGAGTCCATTGGTCGATGTCCTGATAATAAACAATTAATTTCCATTTTAGAATCGACAATTCTGTCTTTAGAAAAACATGTAATTTAATTAACAATCATTGTGATAACAATTATTTCTCGGAATGTATTAAACTGTAGAAATTGTGCCCTATAACTCCTATTTGTATTTTATAGGGATTTGAACTTAACGATTTATTTAACAAATGTGTCTACACTTCCAACCAGAGGGAAATGATTTTACTAGCTATTCGCAAAGTGAAACCGAACTTCGATCCTGTGGTTAACCCTCCAAACATGGACTATATTTGTCCACTTTTGGATAATCTTAATGGCTACAATCCGGAACTTGAAGTGAGTTAAACTCTCGAAACTGTATTTCATGATTTGTAATATATATTTACATATTTAATACAAGGTTACAACAACAATTATCAAGATTTGTAACTACTGTCTACTAATGTTGAATTTCTCTGAATGTATTTTCAGGTTTTTAGCCCAACTGAAGGATCACTTTCTATAAAGGAATTGCAAGGCAAAGCAAATGAGCAGTTGAAAACAGAGTTACGGGGAACACTAACGATTAAATCAATAGAGAAAAAAGACAACCTTGAAAATCTTGACTATTTTGTATGGTGGATACTTAATTTTGAAATTATCGTGTTATTGTTGGTAACCTTATGTAAAAGTAAATGTGCTTTATTGTTAATTGTTTACACTAGAGAAAACTTTCAGAAGAAACAGAACAGAAATGGATTCAAGCAATTGAGGATGCGCTTGGGCGGAACTTGAATTCTCTTGCTAACCATAGTCACGGTCATAAATCGAACAAATCAATTAACCTTTATCCATTTCTTGAAGTATTATCACCTAATGAATATGCCAAAATCATTATTCAGGTACAAATACCAAAGATATATATAGTTAATGGGGCATATTGTTGAAAAATTATAACACATGTTCATTTCCAGGAGATCCGTAAACTTGCAGAAGGTTCGGAAACGTACAGTCCAACGGTTTCACAATTACATCGAGAATTGGGGAACCAAGTTCTGACTCGATACCAAATAGCTTACAAGAAAAAAGCGAGAATTCTAGACAAAGTTCAAGTGCTTTACAATGAATACGTGAAATGGTACCAAGATCCAAAAAGTTTCAACGAGGCTAAAAACTCTCGGCAAGCTTGGCAAAGACTGATGTTTAATTCCGAATCCATAGGACCACATATTGTAAGATTCGCCTTATTACCTCTGAATTTTACGCTTACACATTCTCATAGTGGTACAAATAGATCTGAAAGGTAACAATGAATATTTGTAGGATGTTACTGATAAAGTTTGGCCGAACAGTGTTCTCAGTAGTATTGGTCGATTTCTCTATGGGATCATAATGCGTGACATCAAAATCAATGCAAACGTCATGAAAGTCGGCTCAAAGTTCGAGTAAGTCCCGATGTTTTGAATTTAGTTAACAACAGAGGAGGTTATTACTTTTTGGCTATTTGGGTGTCACTTTAAATGTGAATGTGACGAGAGTAAGTGTAGTAAAGATTTATGGAGACATTAGTAACTGTTACATATATTCTCGTCAGTTACACATGGTTGTTAGTGTAAGTGCGTAGCGAGAATTGCCTCGCCTATACAGTTTTAAAAGGGTAGGTAATGGAATCTATCTATCTTTATTTATATGAATAGGCAAATAGTGCCGGCGTTCTACAGTATATTCCGAATGCAAGGAGTCCATTTGAAAGAGGAGATTAAACCGCATCCCGCTCTCGTGAAACTTTTCCAAGCAGCGTCTAGAGATGAATTGACTTTTGACGCAACTTTGGTTCCAATGGTTTGCCCTCCTTTACCATGGGCTTCCATTCGAACAGGAGGTTACCTTTTGTCAGCTGCTAAAATTGTCAGGTACTCCCTATCCGTTTCTCTATGTACTGAATGCATGGCGTGGCATGGCCTTTGGACTTATGCAGCGACGAAGGCACTTTATTGCAGCTTGTGCCTGAAATATTGATTTCCAATTGGATGACCAAATGCATAAATCATCCTTGTTTGGTCCGTAGGTTACCTTTTCAGGCCCACCAACAGAAACTTAGGCTTGAAAGTTGTCCCCAGGAAGATTTGTATCCCTCTTTGGATTCTCTCAATCAACTAGGAGCTGTTCCTTGGAAAATCAACCATAAGGTAGCTTTTTAGACTCCTCTCTCTCCAGTCCCAATCCCAACCCAACTCAGATGAAGTCTGCTGAGCGACCGAAGTGAGTCGCAAACAAGAAAGTTAGGGCCACTCGCCTTCTTTCCAGCGTGACAGCCAGTGAAATAAAGCATAACCCTGTACTGTTACTTTACGTTGTTTCCGTCACCACTTTTCTCCGGGTATAAGTAGAAGCAAGAGTCGGGGACGGAGTTAAACTTCTTCCATCAACTTATCTGTAGTTGGGGAGATATGGGAATATACTGTTTTTATAAGCTAGTTTGCAGTTTTCTTGAACACTCACTTACGGGTCCCGTCTTCGCTTACTTTCAGTGGACTTGGACTTGTCTTGAGTCTTGACTAAGCTGAAAGCTACAATAACTCTCCGTTTTTCTCGTTGACGTCAATTTTATTGATTTTTCTTTGTCGTTCTACCTGAGACAGGTTTTGGACATCGTGACGGAAGTTTTCAACAATAAAGGGGATGAGAGCATTGGGATTCCACCGCCCCCATCTGAATGCCCTCAACCTCCTCATATAGAGCCTAATATGTCCAAACAAGAGAAATTCAAACTTCATAAACAGAGAATGGCTCTGAAGCGGAGAAAAGCTGAAATGTATAGTTTGTGGTGTGACGCTCTATATCGACTCTCTTTGGCCAATCATGTATGACAGCACATGATAAGAATCATAAAAGACATATAACTTTGTGTATAAGCTGTATTTATCATTTTTCGCCTTTCTTCTGTGAAGAACACACTCTAATGGCGTTTGCTTACCAAGCCAAGACATTATTTTTCCAAACTCGACACATTCATAAAATAAGGGAAATTAATGACTTTTTTTACATTGTTTCAGTTCCGACACGATGTATTCTGGTTTCCTCACAATATGGATTTTCGTGGTCGAGTTTATCCTTGTCCACCGCATTTAAATCATCTAGGAGCAGATGTCGCAAGAGCGATTTTAATTTTTGCTAAAGGACAGCCATTGGGACCAACTGGACTTGATTGGTTAAAGGTATCTAGAACATTTATTTGTTGTATAATGCAAACAATGTAATTAGTGAAACGCATTTGTTTATGTCCTGTACATTATTACTCTGTTTCAGATTCACTTAGTGAATCTAACTGGACTGAAAAAGAGAGATTCTATTGCGGTCAGGTTGGAATACGCCAATACGATAATGGAGGATATTTTGGATTCAGCTGACGAACCACTCTCTGTAAATAAGACGGAAATATATAAATTACAGCGTAATTATATTAGCGGCTGGAGTATTTCCTCCGGGTTTCGTTTTACACTCTTCTAATTCTATTACGTAGGGTCGTAAATGGTGGGCTGAGTCCGAAGAACCGTGGCAAACATTGGCATGCTGTATAGAAATTGCTAATGCCATCCGAAGTGGCGATCCGGTTTCATACATTTCACATTTCCCCGTTCATCAAGATGGATCTTGTAATGGATTGCAACACTACGCGGCATTAGGAAGAGATCAAGCGGGTGCGGCGAGTGTCAATTTGGCTCCTAGTCATGTTCCTCAGGATGTGTATAGTACCGTTGCAACTCTCGTCGAGAAACTCAGACAAAAGGATGCTGACAATGGAGTTAAAGTTGCTCAGGTGTTGGAAGGATTCATTAAGAGAAAAGTTATCAAGCAAACGGTTATGACCACTGTGTACGGAGTTACACGATTCGGAGCACGCCTTCAAATTGCAAAGCAGCTCAAAGGTGAATTCGTAAAAAAATAATGCACACCAATGCATACCTAATACCTTGCACTCACTTATTTACTTTCTTTATGTTTACAGATATTAGTGGTTTTCCTAAAGAACATCTGTGGCCTGCCTCTATGTATTTAGTCGGAAGAACATTTGATAGTTTGCAGGAGATGTTCACATCTACAAAAGAGATTCAAGTAAGAGAACGACAATGAGTTGGGAAATGTGTGCATAAAATCTCCGTTGTTCACACTTTGAGTGTATTTGAGTATTGTTTTTCATTCTTTCAGGATTGGTTCACAGAGTGTGCCAAATTAATATCTAAAGTGTGCGGTCAGAATGTAGAATGGGTTACTCCTCTCGGTCTTCCAGTTGTTCAGCCTTACTTTCGTCCGTCTAAGAAAGGGGTAGAGTCATACGATTCTCTCAAGTTACCCGAGTTACACATTTTCGACATGTACGAGTAAGTCTAAGAAATGTCCTTTATTTGGTTGTTCTGCTTTATAGCGAAAGATGAGCGTGTGGCTGTAGCTAATAAAATATTTAGAATGCACGTACTCCAACATATTAGCTGTTATTTATTTATGATGACACTGGGGCTAGAGTAAAGTATGACCATAATTTTTGTGAGTGTAGACGTCCTAATGTGATGAAGCAGAAGAATGCTTTTCCTCCAAACTTTATCCACTCTTTGGATTCTACTCACATGATGCTCACCTCACTTCATTCGGAACGAAGTGGAATTACTTTTGTCTCGGTACACGACTGCTACTGGACTCATCCTTGCACTGTAGAGATTATGAATCGGGTGAGTTGTTGTTCTCACATACGAAACATG
Organism: Tomocerus maximus; assembly: GCA_019776445.1. Taxonomy (NCBI): domain Eukaryota; kingdom Metazoa; phylum Arthropoda; class Collembola; order Entomobryomorpha; family Tomoceridae; genus Tomocerus; species Tomocerus maximus. The sequence continues at coordinate 18,849 of JABASH010000854.1, read as the reverse complement.
TATTCTCATTATTTTACTACATTTTGAACAGTGTGACAATGGCAGAAACTGTCTATTAATTCATATCATCGGATTTCTTACAGATTTGCCGAGAGCAATTCGTTCTTCTTCATTCGCAGCCTATTCTTGAAGACTTGTCCCAGTTTCTTTTAAATAAATATAGTTATAAAGAAAAGTAAGTTGTTTGTAGTAAACTATTTTATACTAGCGTCATTTTTGATGTGTTATGGAAGAAGTAGTATTAGTGCTATTAGTCTGAGCTTTTAAGTCTCATCCTACTTTTTATTTCCATTCCAGTGAAATTGTACGAGACGGATCTATCATTGACATGACTAAAATTCGGCTTAACAAAATCCTATCTGAAGTACCAGACAAAGGATCTTTTGACTTGAATTGCGTTTTGGATTCAGTATACTTCTTCAGTTAAAGTCATTCAAGTTATTCTGTATAGCAGTCTCACGTAACGTAATAGTCTGAAATCGCTATCGCAAAAGTAAAACTCTGCTGCATTAGCCATCTTATGTATGTCAATAGTCGTTGCATTTAAATAACGTGATTTTAGTCATGCCAGAGCATTTACCTATCATTACAATTATTACAAATGTTATACTAGGTATTATATGAAAGTGGGGCGATAGAAGTATGTGTGTATATTCTGTGAAATTAAGTTGCGAAAGGAATAAAAGTTCAAATTCAGCTGTAGGACAGGAACTATAGTGTGTAAGTAATACCATTATAATAATGTGTCTAATAGCTGTTACTTATGGTACTTATATCTGTCCTTAAAGTAAAGTAAATGCCAATAACGACAGAATGGACATTAAACGGAAACGCTGAGTAATAAAACTCATATACACTTGTGACACTTTCTCCAGGCTTTCTTCACGCGTTAAATTGTATTATAGATAGAAAGATTCGCATAGTAAGTGGTAATGTAATGGTTAGCATTACAGCAGAGCTATGGAAAATTTTCTCCCGCTTCCCTACATAAGTATTTGTCCCATCTTTGATTTGAGAACTTGAATTTTGAATGGTAGTCTCGCAAAAAGAACTCGTTCCTTTACTTTTACTATTTCCCATAAAAATAACCCAGGATCATGTTCTCGTGTTGATTGTAAGAGAAAGCTGCTTTCACTTTTTTACTCTCTTTTAAGCTTATTGAGGAAAGCCCTTGGCATTTCTAATAACATAATAGCTTACGTTCTCTTTCCTATTCCCCTAATAATTCCATTTATTATGTTTCGGCAATTGAGGAAGTACACACATATAGTTACTCTACTGTGTTTCTGTAATCTAATACTGTATAGCTTCTGCAGACCAAACATAAGCACCTAACCTATGTAGATATGAGCATTATTGTCTGTCTCCCACGATAGATAATACTCTACGTATGTACTCAGGAGGTTGTAGGTTTGGACAGAAAAGGGATAAAAGATATTTTATCCTTCCGCAGACTGACTTATCTGAATTACACATCTATGGAAAAATATCGATCAACATCACAAGAAAACAATGCGAGACAATGGAGAATTGCATTCACTATTGAGTTGTACAATAAAACTGGCACTGGCACATGTAAAGAAAACAACACCAACCACGGCTAACAACACAGGGCACAATCACATTCGCTCTGTGTTAGAACATTATGTCTTCATCACAGAACTATTCTAGTTTCTATTATCTCCATTCTCTTTCATGAAATTTCTGTTGTACTTGCGTCGTGCATTTAGATAAGTTGCCCTTGCTCCCCTCTCAGTCTCAGTCGAAATAAATGACCTTGTTGCAAATATTAATGGGTTTACGAAATAAGTTAAATTGGATTTCACGGAAAGCGCACTGTAAATACAATTTCGAAAGAAAATTGGCTACTTGAATCATGATTTCATGACAAGTATATAAAGTGTAAACACGAAGTGCGTGTTGTATGCTGTAAATGAGGGAGTAAATATATACAATAATATATTGTAATTTTTGTGTCATTCATATAATAGAGATGCAGTCTGCCCCACTTACAGCGATTTTTATCTCCGGAAAAGTTTGTCAAAGTTGGGAAATGTGTGTTAGTTTCTACCGTTCTACATCTTTCACATTATACATTATATTATACTTTTGTAAGGCTGGGGGAACTTATCGTAAACAAGACTGTGACTTTCGGTGATTTAGCTGTGTTCATACAGTGACATTTACTTGGCAATTGATCAAATATGCACCCTTTTGGCTTACGGTTTTGTTACCTACTTTCTCACTGGGCTAAGATTCCATGTACGCACATATTTACAAAAACACTACATGCATCATGTAAACTAATACTAATGTCATTTTACTGTTTGTGTGTATCATTACTATAACTAATGCTATACAGGCTATGCAGGATAGGAGAAAGATTTTACAGCACTTCCTATTTTCCTACTAGAAATTTATTTTCACTAGTTTCAAGAGCACTAAAATCAGGAACTTGTGAAAGTTTCCTATTGTGCTAATCGAGCGAAAGTGACAAGAAACATTTTGATGGAAGCTCGACGTAGACTATCATTACAATGTTTCTCATCTTGTTGGCAGGGTCTGAAGGTTTTGTCCTTGAATACCTACTGGTTTTAAAGACTAATTTGTAGAGCATAAGTGATCTTGTGTTTAGTATGCATGTAGTGAAATAATAGTTGAATATTTGTTTTCGTTTTGCTGAATGCTCGTTTTGTTGAGTGTGGGGAGGGATTGGTAAGTCAAGTCAAAGTCAACCATTGGAGTCTGAAGAATTCCCCAAACAATTATTTTCCAGCCGCATTTGAACGAACACTATTTACTTGCTAATTTATTCTGAAGTTGTCACTTGAGTTGCAGGAGCATCAGAACTTTTCCCATCGCCCCTTTCCGTCCTTCTCCTGATACATCTCATATCTCAAACGACGGAATATGAATGTGGAATGTGTTAACGTCTACCTTAAGTTTTCGCCTTCCATCCTCTTCATTAATAATTAATCATTGATAACTTGATAAAAGGATGTTTGTCCATGTTTACGCTGAGGAATGCTATTTAACACAATATAGTACGTAGTGGTGCCAAGAATAAGTACTACTAAATGCTATGCTTACCTTCTAACATGGGTTTACATATCTTCAGGTTATTTTAAGTCCCTATGAAGAGAAATACCTTCTTGAGGTATGTTAATGGTGAACTTACGGCGGTTTCCGTAGGTTATACATATTAATTATTTTGTGGTGCCAATGCAGTTGAAACACCTCCGTTAGCAGCCACAGCCACCCTACGGATTTTGAGGATGTTTGCAGATAAAACGTAAATTAAATGATTCTAACGATATTAGTTTCTCATCGTGAGATTTCTGTAATTGTGTTGCCACCGGGGTTTATGCAAATCATCACGTTAATAGAAAATGGAAAATTCTATGTATTTTTAGTATTAATGCTTCAAATGACTTGTTGATGAATCTCCTTTCTAATTTGCATAGTATTATCTGCATTAGAGAAGCAAATGTACCTGGATTAGATGGAGTAATAATTATATTTGCATGACGGGTCCTACTTGTTTCCTTAACTAGAGAGTTGCATGTTGCATAATAACCGAAAGCACAAAATGAGAGAAACAGTCTGTGTACTATTTACTAAATATAATTAGAATTAATGAGTTGAGACCGGTAAGTTTTCATTAGGAAATTACAATTTCAGTTTATTTCGAAATCGCAGCTGGCACAAGATTTTCTTATTTATTCATTCACACACAAAATCAGTTTCACGTTAATTTCAGTTCACTTAAGTATACTTTACTGTATGTAATAATGTGTAATTATCCACCCACTCTGTTCTCTTGCATTCATACGTCACTATCAGTCTGACTTTCACTCCACGACGATAAAGAGTAAATTGATACAGACAGAAAGAGTTAATTAGTATCAGTTAGCGTATCTCTAGGACATGGAAAAGCAACAACTGAGCTCATTGTAAACTTATAAATTACAAATCCACGGTTGACTGGGCACTCATTCATTTGGTCGATCTGATGTGATCCGACGCACAGCACTCCAACTTGTCATACTTACATCATTAATTTTCATTATTCACGTATAAACTTTATAAAGACAAACAGACTGACTTACGTCACACTTCGCAGTACAAATAGGGAAAGCAATAATCATAAATTACATAAAAGTTGAGACTTTGTTCCTGAAGGAGATAATAATACAGTTCAACGGACTTTTATAACTGCTGCTTAAGTATTTTCTGATACTAAAGTAATGAATACGAATATTGCAGCACAGTCACAATTGAAATTAATAAATCTGTCCGGGTTCTGCAGTTACATGACTAAATACATTCAATGAAAACCGTTATGGAAGTATTTGGAAGCTTATTGTTTATATCTTTGATAAGCTTAAGTGTCTACTTAGGATGTTAGAACATAATATAAGACAAGATCAATAATTATTTAGCCCTGCTTTAATATAACTACTAGATTGGGATGAGAGAAGGATTTTCGGTAGTAGCATCTTAATCAAATATTTGGCTGTGGATAAATATGTATTCGTAACGACAAAATTACATTGTGAGAATGCCCTTTTGTCAAAGGCTGGTGAGACCCTGACTGCAACCAAAACTCATCAATCAATATTCGCATTATTAAATGTCTCTTTCATCTTATTGTTTGTCCCTCACTTTAATTCACATTCAACTGCATGCGATATGATTTAGAATCCCTACGTTTAGTACTATATAGCATTCATTGTAATTAATTTAGCTTAGATTCAGTTGTATAGTAGCGTATAGGTACTAGCACTAACTTTATTAGATGAAACTATCCGGTCGTACTGAGATTTCAACTTGTTCATAATTCACACACTTAGCAATAGTATTCTACTACTATACATATAGCAGAAGGTTATTGTACTTTGACATATTTATGCACACAGATTTACATCCATTTTAGAGTTACACTGCAAATGTAAATTTTAGTATCACCACCACCACGAAACGCGATACAATATTTAACTCTCATTACATTATTAATCTACTAAAAGTGAGCCAGAAGCTTCGATGTCAAAAACTTAATGGTTTACAAGAACACGAGTTAGTTACCTTTAGGCCTCAAGCCGAAAGATGTACTGTAAAATATCAGAATGGTTTACAATCCACTTCCGGTCGCAAATTTCATAAGCTTGGTATGGTATTACTGCCATAAAGTTTGGATTTGTTTATACAAACGTGAGATAATCGGGAAAAGCAGGCCTTAATAAGCGCCCGGAAGTGGATTTTCAATATTACTAAAAAATTTACAGATTTATGTATAGCTATAGTAGAGCAAAGTGCTTATTTACATACACAAGTTCTTATAAATGCGACGACTTGTTACATTACGACTAGGTTGGTACATTTAGCAACAAATTTAGATTCCGCAGCAGTACTAAAGACTAGAGCCTAACACCTAGATGACAGTTGTATTGATATCAAAAATTCAAAATGGGAATGAAAGGGAAAGCATTCAGCAGTAAATAGAATAATTTACATAAATAGATCAGAAATTAACTGCTTTCCTTCCACAGTTATGTACAATTTATTGATAAATTTTTATTCTATTTGTATTACGTACTTACTATTTACGATCCTTATACAGTACGGACAAACTTTCTCCCCGAAATTTTCACTTAAGTATGAATAGTCTGCAATAAACTTACGATTAATTCTATTACTTCTTTTCATAGGTACATGGCATCATCGAAACGTATAACTTGAGTGATTGTTATGTTTGCTTGTATGTAATGTACTGTGTCATTGCACTATCTATCATTTGATTCACCTCTGTAACTACTATTTGTATATATACTGGCTATACCCTTCAACACAATAATTCTGCTGGATCCTCTAAAGAGTAATTTTAGTAAATCTATGTAATTTATACAACGTCCCGTTGTATTTGTGTCCCCATAAAAATGTTTGTTTTTCTTAGTACTCAATATTGACAGAAATTGGGATGGATGAGAGGGACATTCCGTTTTCGTATTCGAATGAAGTATTTTATTTTCGTAATTTCTGCTTTTGTTACTAATAAACGGTGAACTTGAAACCATATTATAGGCAGAGATAATATAATACCTACACTAATACGTGTAATAAATATGTACCAATACAAATATTTGTAAAGTATACTTGCTTTGAGTATCGGATTAGTTCTACTAGTCTGATGTTCAAATGATAGATCCATATACGTTAACTGAAATATCGTCGAATAAAGCAACACATTGTACAATATTCTGAAAAGTTTTTGGCGTAATGAACGTACGAGTAGAAAATGCTGGCAGTAATGTAGCCATAGTTTATGTTTCTCCATAAGTCAAACTTTTGTATTGTATTCTTCGTTTGTTTATTAGTATTTTGGTTTATGTAGTATTTAGTTTAAGCTATTCTATTTATCTGCTCTGTGTCTGTAGATACATAGTAGTATGCGTGTGTACATATTATATCTTGGATATTTCTTAAAGTTTTGGCAAAGTGTCGTTGTTGGAATGGCCATGTATGTGACCGTGACTGTGGCTATGGCTGTGACTGTGGCTCAGACTGTGACTATGACTATGAGGATATCTGTTGGAAGGAGCTAAGCTATGAGTGATACTGCCGGTAGAAGTTGCCGTGTTGCTCTCTTCTGCTCCTTGCCCCGCAATGGTCAGTCGAGCCTTCACTTTCATCGCTTCTTGTAAAGATATCTATAAAGTTATCATAAAACACGACAAAAAGTCACAAAACCCAAACCATTCAGAAGGAAATAAAAAGAAATACATAGGGGAGGAAAGAATAATACGCACAGGGCACGCACACACACGCAATCCACAAACGACCCGAAATTTCACTCTCACCACCAACTTCCTCTCTAATGTTCTACTTATAAGTAGCCGTTAAAACCATAGGAATTGCATTGTGGTGGCCGTCGCATCGTTTCGTGAGTTTTTAGCTTATGTTCTCTATTTTAGTGGCCTGACTCTTTATGCCTCTTATACATAAGTACTAGATACATGTCTATGGTATGTATATGTATTTAGAATGTATATTATGTCATGCTTTCTTCCCCTTTCTCCAAAAGCTGAAAATACTTGAGAAGAAAAGAGAAAAAGAGCCGAGCAATAAAATCCTCGTGTTTTCCGCAAAGAGAAATGAGAGTATTATCGTCTTCCTCGCTTTCTCTCTTCACTACCACACAATTCACAAAGCTAATACTCGCTCTATGTACTCCAATCTGTTATCCAAGAGTCCCTATATAACCTCTTATAGCTATTTCATAAGAACGGAACGTAAAAGTAGAACTAATTGCAAGAATTGTAGAGCTACGCTTGTCATTTGTGTGACTGTGACTTGCACTCGGATGTAATACAATGTTCTCTCTAAGTGTCTCAGGAAATAAGACAACGACCACATACAATACATTAAAGAAATTCACAAAAGTGTCTTGAGCAAACCATTTTCTTTACGGTGCACTACAAATACTACAACCAAGTTATCTTTTCAAATACAAATCCACATACTTTCGAATCCGGAGCTAACCCGTACCTATACAGGTATGCATAAAAGAACCAACTTCCAAGACAAACTAGCTCATTCACCTACTAACAATAAGACATAACTGCACATACCTACACACTATATACTACTGTCAAAATGAGTACAAATATATTTTGCACGTTAACCAGACTCATTCAAAGCATTTCCATTTTGCACAAAAGAAAAGGTTGCGGGATGAAAAAAGAAATAAAATGAAGGAGCGAAGAAAGTACCTGTGACTTCCTGGCTTCCTTCCGCGAATTATAGCAGAACTCAATAAGGGCCACGATAAGAGCAAGAACAAGTCCTGCAATGAGGATATAAAAGATTCCTGCCAAACTACTGAGTGAAAGCTCATCGTCAGATTCAGTTGTGTCTTTCTCAGACACTGGACATTCGCTCCGATCCACCCACCATTTATTTTGAAGCTGCATCAGAGTCCCACTCTCCTTCATACTTAGCACTGCCAGATTGATTTGGTGCCTAGAGGGAAATTGGAACAAAATTCAAATCGTATCTCTGCCTTACACAAATCATAGCCCAAAGACATAAATGTAACAGCCATGTATTATCTAGAAACAATAAATAAACAGAAAATAATAAATGGAGTGACTTTAGTTGAATTGTTTATTTCCAAAGTAAACAAAGTAATAGCCAATGTATAGATAGAGGACAGAACCAAAGGCTCAACTCAAGTCACTCACCGGTAATTCCCAGTTGGCTAATCCTCTTTTAATTGAAAAGCATTAAAATTTAATGCTCGCCAATTTAAGCTGAGCCTAAGCCATAACCATACACATAGTACTCTAATATAAGTGGCTAGTCCTCTTCCTAATGCTTTCCCTTCTTTCTCTCCTCCCGAAAAGGAGGCTGGGGAAAACACAAATACATGCTTTATAACGATTTAGTAGGATGCTAGCAGGCAACATAATATTGTCGCAATACCTATCACGGACTTTATACAGCGACATATAATAAACACATATAACAAACAATATTGTCGGAGAGTACGTAACGCTAGTATATATAGATTAAATAAAAGCATAAGCTAGAGAGCACTACATAATAGTAAAAGAGACAGTAGAGTAAAAGTACTGACTTTAAAGGAGAGCCGAGTGGTGTGGCCACTCCGAATCCTTTGGCATCCAAATTCCTCCCGACTTTCATTGTATCACATGGTTGTCTCTCGTTTGTGTAGTCGTTCTTCGGAGACTCTATCAACAAGGCGTACTTCCCTGTGTAAACATATGCATTTTGTAATACCGATCCCAATCATAAAAACATTTCTGACTAACTGAGTAAACTGAGTGACTGAGTCAGTCTGCCTGGCTGTAGCCCAATTCAATGCTATGCGGATGAATGTCACTTGCTTTTGGTTTGGCTCCCACTAGTCAATAAAAACTTTCACTCCCCCACTAAATCGCATCACACAGTTTCACAGACCTTCTGTTCCTTTCTCTCGCCTTTTCATTTGCATACAAATAATCTCGTCACAAACGAGCATATGATTATATGGACGCATATTTACTTCTTTTCAGACTATACACACATTGTAGCCTTGTAGCCCACACCAAGAGTAGACTACCACCTACTTAATGGCCATAGTTGACTACATAAATAAGTTCCGATAACAATGTCGTCCATGTGTGTGCTACTTAAATGCAGTTCTACACTAGTAAATAGATAGGTACCTATAGTTAATACGTGTGTCTACTGTTAGGTTACTAGGTATTTGTGCCACAGTGATATGTTAAAGTGCCTACTCCATTTCAGTCCACCTCGTGCTTTAAAAAAGGGGAACTGAAGTAAACGAACCACATCCACGCAAAAAGTTTCTCTACCACTCAATTTCCGCACATTAATATTAATGAGAAGATATACTGCTACTTGCTACTCCTTTTCATATATAGGCCTTATTGCTACTTTTACCCTATAATGTTTACTTTTTACTTCATATAATATATGGGCTATGACCTATATATTATGCGTAATAAATTATAGAATGAGTATACATTTTTCGCCCATAGCATTGATTCATTTCCCTCTGTGCTATTATTCCTTAAGCCATGCTGCTGCGATTTAATCCTTAAATCAACTGTTGTTTGATATAGAGTTTTTAATATGGAAAAATAAAACTCACCCTTTTTGTCGCGTACACGTTTAATACCTTCATCGTAGGTTTTGACAAAAACGTGTTTTCGGGCATTCATGAAATCCCACATTTTTGAGTAGACTTGCATTTGAGAACGCTGTAATAGTTAGGGAATAAAAGAAAAATATATATAGAAGCAAACAGAAGGCAAACGGAAATTGAATATCAACCGAAGAAATATCGTAGTGGAATTAATAAATACCCGGAAAAAGTTCCATGTGGAGCCTCTGGATAATGTTCCGTATTCGACGTCAGTTTGTGCTGCGAGATCTTCTGCAGAATTTATCGGCGTCACCATACGATTGACGGTTCGCACTGCAGCAAAATTAGCAGTGTAGGAGGAGATCAAAATCAGTGTGAAAAACCACCAGACGCTACCAACAATTCGTCCAGCTGTTGATCTACACACAAACAAGAATATTCCATGAATTACAAGAAAAGACTCGGAATGAATCCAGAATTTGTTCTACCTCGAAACTAGAGAGGCTTTGAATTCAGTTGGCCTCAAAATGTTAGGTGCACAATAGTTTCCTATAAATGTAGGAGAGTGCAGAATATTACAATACAAAGCACAACACAATACAATGAATTTCGGGTTTCCAGTTTCGAGAGTGGAAAATTGAAATCCCTCGGCTTTATCACAATTACTGGAACAAGAAAATGCAGTGAAGCAGTTACTGTGAGTAAAATAGAAAAAGGTGGTACCTGGGAGAAATATCACTTCCTTGTTGAACGAGTGCAGCAAGTGAAAACCACATCGGGTCATTGGAAACGGAGACATGATTGATGAGACCATTTGTTTCCAGTTTCCACTCATTAGGGTTGAATCGGGAGACCAGGAACAGCACTATACTCACCTAATATATAAAATACACACTCATTCATCAATTTACACAGCGCAATTCGTTACAATCAAGCGAACGAGAGTGGAGGACAAAATCCTAAGGAAAACAATCAGACAATCAGTTTTACTTTGTATTTTGTCTCCTTACAGCAATAAATGAAATAAAGAGAGAATAACTAAAGACAGTCGAAAAGAGTAATAGGGAAGTAGTAATAAATTGTCAGAGAGAAAATGGGTAGGACTGGGAAAACGGAACAAATTCTTTATTTACCCCAATATAAGCAAAGAAGACGCAAAGCCAAATCTCAGCGGAGAGCGGACTCATAAAACTTAATACTCCGGGTTCTCGCTTCTCCGGCTTGTACACCATAATGCTAATGCCTAGGGACATGAATGGCTTGGAAAATTCTATCACACGCTCCCGCTCCGAACTGATCGTCAGGGCTGATATACTAATATCGGCCTCCTGCAACAAGAAAAAAGTAATTTTACTAAATTACATAATCATCTTATCGTTAGTTGCATTTTCTAAATTTTTTAAGTCTTCCGGGTGAAATTATAGGGCGGAAGCTCACATACTTAATAATAGTCTAGAACACGTGTTTCTACTAATCGTAAACTTATGTCAGATCCAAGAGACAGGTCTCGATATCACACTATAATGTGAAAGATCCTCTGTAATATTATATTTATGAATGTATTGTTGAGCCAGAGAGAGGCAGTGGGTTGTATAAATTGTATTGTGTTAAGTAGTCGTCGTTCTAAGTATGTACAAGAATACAGATCACAGATAAATGAGATGAGAGTGAAAAAGGAGCCAGTGGAGAGTGGATTTGTTTGCTCAACGACTTAAAACAAAGCTTACCCGTCGAACGAGCTCCCCGACCATTCCATCCCATCCTCCTGGGGCTTTTGGATTCTCAGTACCGTACGCACCATCCTTTACTACTTGAATCTCATCTGAAATGAAACACAATATCACATTAGTCCACATTCTCCAGTCTTGTCCCCAGAAAACTAGACCTAACTCTTTCTCCCATTCCTGCTACTTTCACCATATTTCCTCCAGTGAACGCCACAGGCACTTTCATATTAACTCAGCCCGTCTTACATTTTAATTTTAAATTACACACGCATAATGAACAAGCGTCAACACTGGCTACTATTAATACACAAAACTTTCTCCCTCATTTTTTGCTTATCCACACATTCCTTAGATTTCTATGTGAAACTTTCCCTTACAGCTGCCGTTATCTTTTCGTTTAAGGCCTATAACACTTTTAACAAATTAAAAATAGTATCATTTAAGATTAATATCTACTTCATGGCAGCAATTATTAATAGATGATGAGATTATATTCTTTTAAATATTCCTACCAAAACCCGTTTTTGCAATCTTTTTATGGAAATTTTAATTACTGACTGTCCGAAAACTATAAATCTATGAGAATTTTTAAGGAAAATACGGTAATAAAACGTAGTTATAGGTCTAGGATGCAGTGATGTGATGTGTTAGGTTGTAGTTTGGGTTAGCTCGTATCTTATTGTTAGTATCTCGGTTTGCATGCGATGGGTTAGTTTGATCTGGTTGCTCTGCTCTGGCCTTTCCTTCAATCCGCGAGTCATTTTCACTGCTGAGCACCCACCATTAAATCTAGTGAACTATAATGTATACGCTCTCATCTTCTTTCTCCATTATCCTCGTTCAACATGCAATATGCGTTCTCTCTGCTCCCTAACACCATTCCCTTTCTCTAACTGATCTGTCTTTTTCTATTATTTTAGCGTCTTGGTCTTGGGTATCGAGAAGATCCGAGAGAGTAACTAACTATAGTAGAATTATAAATATAAAGATCTATTTTACATTCCTACGGCTTAAAATCTAGCTCATGCACGCGTTTTCATCATCCCTGCTATCAAGGCACATGGAGCGATCATTAAAATTGCGAGATAATATACTACCTTTTGTATTTTAGAGAAAACCCGTGTGTTTTCAGTGATCCGCCTGCATTACGAAATGTTTATATTGAACTTTGTTTGAGAAAGACTCATTTTGAGAAAGTGGGAAATGAGAAATGCTAACAGGACTAACAGATCCCTAAGACATCAGCAGAAGACTGTAAATGCGTAGGAAATCTAAGCAGGCCTGATTCCTCATTGTTCGTATTGTTTTATTTTAGAGTGCAATTAAATTGGTGAACAAAGTCTTTTAGTGTGTAATGAAAGTACTAGGATAGGTAATACATATACGAGTTTTAGTGAGTACGTAGTTTGAGTAATGGAAAATAGGGAACTTACAAGTGATGCCTAATTTCTCGGCGATCTTGTCAGCAAGGTCTTTGCAGAATCCACTGTACCTGTCATTCCCGGTGAGTATTTCGCCATTCTCGGGGTTCTTTTTCATTATATAAGGCTCCTCCTGTAAATCCGAGTGAATGCAACAAAACAAAACAACCATAAGAGATTTTAATTAAAAACAGACAGAGTATGGAATGGACTATGCATTACAGAGTACTGCGACTACTTCTTACTCCAGCACTCTACTTCTGGTTTGGTCTTGCTCTACTGGCGGCGTGAGCTAAATAAATAAACAAGACCTCCGTAGGTACAAGGGTCTACTTACTCTAGTTATGTACATTTACTACCAGCACAATGCACTAGACCCAATGTACTTTACCTCTTTCGTCTCTACTAAATAGTTCTTCGCAGTTTTCGAGAACCAGACTCATTTTGCTAACGAACGAACAAGTGACTTTCGCCTTCCTGCTGTGCACTCTGACTTTGCTTTCTCTATTTACTAATAGAAAGCACGATACAAGAGAACTAGCCATGTCAGCTTTATAGCCCTTGGCTTAGTGTGAAGAGTGCCCTAGCACGTGTACTCTTGTCCTTAGATCTGAATTGAACTGCTTCGAGAGTAATGGAGACTGCTATGCACTCCTTGCTCAACCTCACACAGACTTTCTTTGGTTCCTTTTGATTAACTAAAAGTTTAGAGAAACTTTCTTACAAGAATTGTGGTGACGATGTAGGTGCGGTTTTTCTGAATTGAAGAGAATGTCGGCGGACGAACGTATTTTGCAGGAATCGCCAGAAATCCAGTTCTGTCACTCCATTCACCAATCTAATTCAAAATGAAGATTTCAGCAAAATTTAAACCGAGAACCTCTTTATATACATAATATTATGTGCTTAAGAATTACTCAGAGTAAATCTGTCACGTAGATGATGTGCATTACGAGCATGTGATATTTACAGAGTATCAATGAACGTCTCTCATGTATTATATATAACTACGTGTAATGCATAGTAATTTATAATTTGATTTCGTCTGGGATAGAAAGTACCTAATCATTTCTGATAAGATGGGAAAACATATTACATAGAAGGTACACAAAATCTGATTTGAACCTAGTATCAACTTGGGTAGTACTTTCTCTATGCTTTGTGAGTTATTGTTGGCGGCTGATGACTATGTATAAGGAAAGAGAAATCATAAAGTAAAGGAAAGTCACTCTGAACCGACTCATAATGTACAACTAAATGCTCTCTTTCCATCTTCTTCCCCGTTTCATACTTTTTCTATGGATATCCTGCAGAGAGAGGAATGTGGTTGTTTAGATGCATACATTATAGGACAGTATGACCATATACTTTTCATATATTTAAGTAATAATATTGTAATCATAATGCACTATATTTGTCTGAGATATAGGTACCTCAATATAAAATCCATGAAGTTGTAGGAACAGTCGTCTGATCACGAGCCTGCGTCGTTTGCTCTGCTTCATGAATACTAATCTTATTTAATAACAGAGTTCATCTTACTCAAAAATAGATCTGTTTTATGGTAGACACATGTACCCAATCCAACGTGCTCAACACTGCATTATTGTAAAGAACATTTAGTCACGGAAAATAAGTCTTATTCATTCACTTAATTTTGCATTCGACGACAGTATCAATACGAAGTAAATCTAGTTAGGTATGAGTTATTTGCATGTGGGATTATTATGGGTAGACTTTTACAATTCGATGTATGGTAGGGTATATTAAAAAGTCTGAATCAAAACACTGTCACTTTTGGTCTAATTTAATCTTGTCGTCATGTCCCATTTAAATGAGGTTAGATATAAGCACAAAGACAAGGAAGGTATAATAATAACCTCTAAATAACTCTGGGTTGTAATTACCGTCACCAGTCCCAACCCTAGTAATAATAAAGCAAAGAGCTCAGTTGACATTCATTAGACGTGACGGTAGTTGTCGGATGTTAGAAATGATGGGGAACTGGAAGTAATGCCCAGACATAAAAATTAGTGGGGACTTTTAGAAGATTCAGACATCCTGAGACTGAATATTGAATAAGATCCAACAAAGAATAGTATTTAGGTAGGTTGGATGTGTTTAAGTAGGTTGGCACTAAAAGAAATGGGGCATAACTTGGCGAATATTTAAAGGGTGAAGAAAACTGGTTGGAGGTAGTCATTGTAGGTCTAGTCATAAAGAAAATGCTATTTGAAATATAAAGGGAACAATTGTGTGAAAGAGAATATTTAAATAGGAGTGAAATATTCATAAAGAAAATATTGTTATGATGCAACGAGTAGGAAGTGAAAGTCAAAAGGAGAAAGGAACCTCGGGTTGATTTAGTTACTGTGTCAATGGATATACAGTCAAGTTAATATTATGTACATACATTATTACATACTTACTAACCTACCGAGTCTAAGTATGTATTTGACTCTAGATGTGTTAAAAAAAGAGTGAAGATTAGTTATATCTACGGAGGAAGGAAAGAGAAAACTGGAGCGAGTGAAAGTGAGTGAGTGAAAGTGGAGAAGGGAAAGGAGCTGGACGGTATTTCGTATCTTACAACGTATCTACCTATACAGATGTAATTGAATGTGCAATTTGTGTATACTCTGTAGTAGTAAAGGGTTAAAGCAACAAAGAAAAATGAGTAAGATGAAACTTGAAAATAAAAGCAGAGTGAAAGAAAGGGGCTAACCCATATAAAAAGCAAAGCAAAAGCAAGTCATGATACTTAGTTGCTAACAATACACACCACTACTACCACCTAGTATACATAGGTACCAGATGGATGGATGACATGATAGGATATGATGCGAAATGATATTATGTGTCGAGTCTACACTAACAATAAGTCACAGACACAACAGAGCACAATGCGAAAGAAAGAGCAAAGCCATTCTATCACCTTCATATAATAAAATATAATACTCTGACTGATGTAATGTGATGTGATGCGGGTGAGTATCTTTACTTTCCTCCTGTCTCTTTCTTTCGACTCTAATTCTGCTCCTACCCACAACGTTTTATCTTATACTAGTCTGCTACAGATACTCGCTATAGATAGAGAGAAGAATGAAAATCAATAGAGATATGTCTAGCAAAAGGCTCGTTTTATTTCGTTACAGAGTATACATGTCTAAGTGAAGAGTGCATTGTGTTCTGTTGTGTAATATAGTATGCGAACGAGTGACTGCTAAGTATAATGGTTTCCATTCTGCTATGAATGCTGTCGGGATGGAATAGGATCAAGAGAAAGAGAGTAATTCCGTAACGAAAGTGCATGCAGTTTTGGCTAGCCGAGACTATAGTCATCATCAAGATGATGACGATGAGGAGATGATGATGGGATAGGAGAAGATATTTTCAGATTCAGGCACACAACAGGATGTGATGTAATGAGATAGCACATGATACAAATACAACAAACCCGACTTCCATACTAAAACGGAACCTGGGCCGTAACATAATATCTTTTCCATTTCAGCCAACCCATCCGCATCTAACTTATCTAACACTACCCTCCCCGTCTCTGATAACATACTTTCTCTACTTATAAACTACATTCTATTATATTCTCAACTCATATACCTTATACCTACTACAAAATTCTACTACAAATACCACACCACTACCTATACTAAGTGAATAATACTTAATGTGTTATTTTAACTTCAGCACTACATTTTCTTCCAACTTGATTCCATGTTTTATGTATCCACAGTAAAAGCCGTTTCTACACCATAATAAATAACAGACTATTCTATCATTAGTATTTAGTATTCTCTCACAACTAAACTAACTAAATAAAACGCATGTTATATTTACACTGAAAGCCAATACAAATAATCCCAAGTTTTATTACTATAATGTTCTTCATCTCACTGAGGTTATCTATTGGGATGCAACTCAACTGTTTATCAAAAGAAAGCAAATACACACCCAAATGTGTATAGTTTAGTGTTAGGCAATACAGTATAGTTATCATCTCATTTATTAGAAGAATATGGAAATAAATGGTGAAATGCGACACTGAGGAAGGATGTTTTGAAGAAAGCAAGGAAATGTATGTACGCAGTTTGGCTCTGTCATTGTTATGTAGTTAGGATATAAGACGTTTTTTATATCGTGTAGTATATCGGTCCATAATAGATGTCATGTCATAAGGGTATATACCAGTAAATAAATGACAGTTTTGTAAGAATGAAAAAGTAGGTTTCTATGCTTCTCTTGCCTGTGAGATTTGAGTATACGTAATAAGATGTGTGATGTAATATTTGTGCCTATCCGCAGAGGGTAATATAAGTACGTAAGTGAGTATTAGGCGGTTTGTTGTCGTTGGTGGAGAAGCGGGGGAAAGGTAGACAAGGCGGGTAGTTGTCATCACTCCATTGAGTCTGTGAGCCACAGTCTCATGACAAATTACCCAATAAATTCTCATCCACTTTGGCTTCTTTATTATGCTTTTACTGTGAGCTCATGAAACCATCACATGCACATCAGACAAAACACGAACAAACTGCCAAGCGATGCCATGCCATACTCTGCACTGTATACCTACTTGGTCTGTAATACTAAAGTAAACCCCAGCTATATTAATATAACGCAAAGGAAATCTGTTTCTTACTCTACTGTGGCCTAGATATCAATAGAGACCATTTCTCGTAGTAGTATCGCAGAAAACATCTATCTACTATGTAGCAGTATTTCTGTAAGAGCGGAAACTAATGGCTATTTACAGAATCAGAGGATACGCATTTAGATATTTACTATAGTGGAAGACAGAATGTACAACTTTGTACTGTTGAGTTGAATTTAGTGTATGATTAGCTCAAAGTAGCTCGCTACATATAAACAAACTGTGCAGATAGATAAATATAGGTAGTAGTGGTGGTGACATAATAGCGGTAAAGATCTAGTTAAACTGGTTGAACAGGACAAGGACGTGATGACATTTCCAAAATATACGTGCCGCCTGCGTAAAGCTCTATGAGAAATGTTCGTTTCATGTTCTCTTCATATTTTCTCTTTAACGAATGAAAATCTGTAACCTCAAAGTAGAAAGGGATCATAAATTACCGTAGGTAAGTCCTATGATCTCAAATGTTGCTAAGAGTCACTAAAGACTACAGACAATGCACATACAATACTTCATCAAATCAGAGCCATAGCCAAGATACACATAAAACTCACTCAGTTTCACATCATCGCAGAAACGGAACTTGATTAATTTCATAGGCTTTACCATTGCACTCTAATTTTATCTTCCTATTCTGCTCTAGTACTTACCTTCTATTAATTATTGTGTTTCGCTGCTCCTACCAACATAAGACTAGTAAGACTACGTAGTGCAGAAGGGTTACAGTTGCGAAGAACTGATTGCTAATCTGCCTATTTGCCTGTTAACTATAATAAGCGAGCTAATTTAATGCAATCTACAGTAACATGATCAAAGAGACATTGCGGTGGTGACACATATTCCTCTTTCCTCTTAACAGTGGCAGATAACAGAACGTAATTACACATTCTCCAGAATTTACTCGCTAGATAATATTCATCTCCTTTTACCTCACGTAATCCTAGTAGTGGTCTCTTAGCCACGGTGCAAGTGGCCAAAGTTATATCTCAGCTCTCAATTATTCACTATTATAGTCAGCATAATCTAAATCAATTTACCTTCACTTTAGAGCTGTGCACAGTCATTTCCATTACATCCAGCGTGAAATTGTGTCGCCGTCCGTCTTCTGTGAATCGGATGTCTCCCGTCAATCCTTCGATCTCCACCTTTATCAAATAAACAGAAACATCACGTTATTTCCTTCCTCGCACTAATTCTCTCTACATACAATTACAATTCAGTTCTGATTATTTAATTATAAAAATTGGATTCCACGAAGTAATTCTACTCTATTTTTTCAGCAGACAGGGAACATCAGTTTCACCGGAAATTCCGGCGAAATCCGGTAATTAAATACAGACTTCTATAGAAAATTCTATCACGCTT
>JABASH010000853.1:0-32499 GCA_019776445.1 Tomocerus maximus | reverse complement strand
TAGTAATATCCCATAATCCCATATTATTATTGTAAAACTTGTAAACTTTGTACAGAAATGAGACAAATAATGTTCATATAGTAGAAAAGTAGAGTTAGGTATTTACTATATAGTAAGTACACGATAGATAGTATGGTAAAATATATTATTGGAATATTCTAAGACAACCCAAAATAATTCCTCAGCAATTGTACAGAATATAAATTATTAAAATGTACTATGCCTATGCATACCTTAAAGAACATCAGCTTATCTACTGTCTAAGGTATAGCTCTATCGTTCTAAATATTAGGAGGATGCAGTGCAGCTGCAGATACCGACAAGGTATGATTCAGTAGTAGATAAATAAAATGTGTTTTGAAAGGCATGTTCGGCTCTATGTAAATGTGAGTGACCCTATGGTTAGCTTGATTTAGAGATTCTTTTGTCATTTGACGGATACTGAAACGATAATCCATACGTGGCTGAGAATTCAACCTTGTCCTGTCTGTAAAGTTAAACACTTTATACACGAAAGTTATAAGCATTGAGCATTTCAAAATTATTTTTCCTGACAATTTTTATCTACGCTAAGACAACGTTAATTGGGAGTTACTGGCCAAGAACCAAGAAGTAAATCGTTCTCAGAAATCTATGTCATTGTTGGTTCAAGGAGATTTTTAGTAATTCCACTCGTCTTTACATAAACTTCAAAATTTACTATATTTATTCAGCTCTGTGCTTCTGTTGGCCTTCTTTTAATTGTTTAATATTTATCTGATTTTGTAATGATATGTAGCACGAAATTATAGAATTCCTACTACGATTGGCCAAGTTTAAGAGAACGGAAAGGGAAAAGTCTCACATTAGCATAAGTCATACAGTCATAAACAAATATATGCATTATTGGCTACCAAATGAATTTACCTTGTTTACATTCGGAGATTATCACAGAAACGTACATACACATAAAGGTAACTTAACTATTATTATACGACGGTTAAAACGTAGTGTTACCTTGTTACCTTATTATAACGAACGAACCGTACCCTTACCTACTTAAATATTTACTATAATCTATAATATGTGTATATATGGATCGTAGATGTAATTATGTACGCAATTTACTACAAATATTAATTATTTAGTATTTGTGGCGAAAGCCAGTGTGTACGTCAGTGATTGTTGTTAAAAATAATATTATGAGTACATGTTGCAATTATTTATCATCACCGCATAATTAGGATTATATACTAGCTAAATGTTTGTATAGAATTGTCTACTACTAAATATACTGATATACGGATGCGAACAACGTAATTTGCTAATTATTATACATTAACTAGCAATGTTGATAACTTACATTACATTGTAGCTCCAGAATGTTTACTGTCTCATAAATGTATATGTATGCGTATGGTAAGTATGTATATGTATTAATAATTGTACACACTATACACATAAGTAATCAGATTATTAATCAATGAATTAACTATTGTGGGTAAAATTATGATAATAAAATGTCATATCATGGTTTTTACAGCCGAACCGATGCTTTCTTTTCGTTAGTGAACTACGTGAAAAAAAAGGTTTTTGTAATAAGTTATTTGTACGAGCATTACGAAAATATGAACTGAAACTGAACTGGAGCCATGGCCATATTATAGCCATCATGGGTCATGTCATGGAAAGTACTCGCTCACAAGTCGTATACTTGCATATCGAAGTCATACATATCATACATCAAGGCCAAACCAACCGATTCAACCAAAATGCCAAACTGCGTCTCAAGTTCCTCACATTCAAATCTGTCATTTCCATAATTTCAGTTCCATTCTCATCGCAGGCAGATATGCGATAGCACAACGCACAACCGGCACACGGCACAACACAAAAGCACAAGGCAGCAAGGAGAACTTGGACTTGGTTGGTTGATTAGTTGGAGAGTCTTTGATGGAATGCATGGAGAATACAGGAGCGAGTGCTTGTGTGTAGTGTGTATTCAGTGTTTGTTTTATACGCCTATTATTAAAAATTAAACGTCTCAGTGTTGCTGACGCTGATTGCTGTGTGGTACCGTACCGAACGCAAGAACAACGAGACAACGCTGTGGTCATTTGGGTGATACTGTTTTCAGGATTAAAGGACTTTTCAGGAGCCATTGCTGTCCAGTCACCATTTGTCCTTCTGGAGTTCTAGTCCTGTCCTCACTACACCATCATTAAAACCGGTTCGCAAATTGGTAAGTAATTTTGAATTTTGAAATTTTTTTGCCTTCGAATTTGGAAAGTAAAGGTCGACGGAAAGAATGAGCTTCTAAAATAAATGACCGTAATTGGGCATTCCCCCGGTCTTGGGAAGTAGAGTAACTTAAATTCTATTAGTAAGTACCTTCTCTTCTCTGTTCGCGTTATATGATTAATGTGAATGTTATTTATTTCCGTTTCAGTTCAGTCAGTTAAATTTTATATTTCAATGTATAAAATATTTATGTATATGACGAAATTTTGCAAATTCATACAATTTTAAAGTTATAACGATTCACTTTTGCATTTAATTGCAATTTTGCACAATTTGTCGCTTATTATTTTGTGGGGAAGGGGTTTGGCTACGGACTACCTTCCACGTTCAACTTTCCACCCTTTGGCTGGGGCATTGCAAGAACGCTGACGGAAAGCGCAAGTGGCAGGCAAGGCTGGGGTAGATTGTAAAAGTAAAAAGTGTAATAAAAATGAATGCATCCATTAAAAGTGAATAATAATAACGAGTGACGAGTCTATAAATAATCAATGGACAGGTGTCTATTTTGTTTCGAGTTTCGGTCAAGATCTGGTATGTAGTTTCTGTAGTTCTATGAAGAAAATTGAAAGCTTTTAGTTATTAGTCGTCCTTGCCACTTGGCGTGCTTGATCGAACTGATTACAAATCCAACAGAATCTACACTCCAACCAAATAAATGGCACGTAGTTAGTTTACTTTACTGAGGTATTTTATATTTAGGATTTATAATATTTATATAATATATTTGTATCTAATTGTAATTAATAACTATCATTATTTGATCGTACGGTCAACAGTACTGAACCTCAAAAAGGTTAGGACTTATTTTTATTTAAATATTATCGTATGTAGTCTGTCTTCTTTGTCTTTCACTTCATTCATTATTCTGCATTTTATACTGACGGTTACTGAACTATTCTATATTTATTCTATAATCATCCAATCCACAAATCACGGTCCAAGACCAATGAAGTGACTATAACTAGGGTAGTGTCATTTAATTCCCTAAAACGAAATAATATTCCCAATTTATTATATATGATATTATATTGGCATACTAAATACTATGTTCCAATCCAGACCTTTTAGCTTTATATTTTTGTAATATCAGATGAGCAAAGTAATCCTCGTGAATCATAACTATACACAATAAAATATCTCGTACATCAAAACAGAACAGTTTTATTAGCAGAACCATTGTGACAAATAAGAAAATAAAGCATTGAAGAAAATGCATAGCAGAAACACAAATAATATTGGCTCACTTGGAGCCGTTGGTGCTCCTTATGTTGTCCCTGACGTGCTTCATAACGGGGGAGTCGAAGCTACATCAGAATATGGACCAGTGAACGATAACCATCAAATGCTTGATGGAAATTCTTTCCATGCCTTACAGGCATTGGCATTGAACTGTGCACGATCATTGCGGTAATAATTTCAGAGATTTGACTAAATCATTGCTTCAGAACTCGGCAGGAATGCCTCGGTCGTTATGTCCGTAACAGCTTTGCTTTTCCGAGTATGGTATTGTTTTAATAAGAAGATTATGCAGTATTAATGCAAATGCAAGTTAAGTTTAACTAATTTTAATATGTAAATTAAATCAGTTCGTATAGAACAGAACTGACTGAAACTGAAGATAAGAAGTCATTACAATATTATTTTCTAGTTACAAGAAATGAAACCTCCTACTTAACATCCCTTCGCTTTCTATACCCATACTGATAATTGACTTGTAATAATTTTTTACTACCTTATCTATTCCTTGTTAATGCTTTTCCAATGTTTTAACAACAGCTCATATACTCTGATGCCTGTATATTATTTTTACTTTAATGATTAACTTTAATTTGTAATTTCAGAGAAAGTGCATTGACATCGATATTTCCGCCAAGACACACTCCTATTGGACTTTTCCCTATTACTTCGCCGTTGGTGAATTGCGATATGGGTGTCGATCAGGTCAATCACATGTCGGCTGTACAAATGGTATTCACATTCCAACTATTAAAACATTGAGTAAATATTGTTTTTATTTTGGCCGTAGTATTATATAAGGTATGTATTGTTTATTTTTAGGCTGAGTATATACTTAAAGAATAT
The DNA here is from genome assembly GCA_019776445.1 of Tomocerus maximus. Lineage (NCBI taxonomy): Eukaryota > Metazoa > Arthropoda > Collembola > Entomobryomorpha > Tomoceridae > Tomocerus > Tomocerus maximus. Next base: position 28,137 of record JABASH010000853.1, on the reverse strand, counting down.
CGAACTTTAGACTGCTCCTGTTGTAATCAATTTTTTGGTTACATGCATCGTCAGACCGGAGCAATCTTTTGCTCCAGCACATGCCTTGGTTCAAGTCCAGGGCCAAAGACTTCTAGTCATACTGTTCCCTTGGGTCGCCCTGTTCCCCCTCCGCCCACCCCTCTGACCCCCCAGCAAGTCTTGGCTCTCACCAATCATGTTGGGCATTCTGATTGTAACGGCTTAGTGGTACCACCTTCTCAAGATCAGGTGCCCACCGAAGAAATTGAAACGCGACAACCCCGAAACTCTACTAGTAGTGCACCAAAAAGGAACCAGATTGCCAATGCAGACGTAGAATTTACTCGTAAGTCAGTCGCTGACGTAGTTAAATCAACCCGTGAAACTGGGAATGAAGCGAAGAAAGATCCGATTAAGAAAACTGAAGATGCCGATGTTGTCGACAACCGTCCTGCTGGTTTTGTGGCAAAGGAAATCAGGAAAATTACCCGGGTTTATGCGAACGACGAAAAACTACCGTTTTCGAAAGGCGAGGATTCCGCAGCCACAAATAAGCCATCTGAACAACGAAAAGTGAATCGAGGAAAAGAAGAATCTACCCAGGCTGTTCGAAAGGAAGGCAATCCTTTTATGAAGGAGATTCCTCCCAGCAAACCCGTTCCAGAAACAACTAAAACCAATAAAGAAGTTGTCACTCCTAAATCCTCAGGCAGCAACGATACTAATGGAGCAGTCCCGAAAGAGCGGAATCCGTTTATAAAAACTACTCCTACTCCTGTTAAGGTTAAAGAAGTCGCTGTAGATCCCAATCCCTTGACGGTTAGACTTCGTTCAGCTTTGGCGTTTTCTTCCGACCCTGATGAATTTATGGAGCGGCCTATATTGGTAAGATGACTATAAGTATTTTTGTAATAATGTTTATTTAAGTTACTTAATGCAGTGCCATTTGTGGACGTAGAGGTTTCAAAACGAATGCAAAAGATGTTTGTTTCCAATATATAAATAATGTATAATTACGATGTACTTAAATACGTAATTTATGTATATTTTGTCTATACTGTACATTTAATGTATATGGATTATAGTTTTATATGATATTTTTTTTAATTAGGGAGGAAAGTGCTCCGACAACGGCCCTGTGGATTTCTATTTCCAAAGTACTGCTATGAATAAAAAAGTGGCTGCATTACAGGTTGATATTAACAATTTCGCGGCGACTGCTAAAACTATTCCTGTACATAAACTAGAAGTGGGCCAGCTAGTTTTTGCTCCTTTCGGAGGTAGGGTTGTCTATATCATCTGCCATTTGTTTTACATTTTCTTGTGTCAATCCATGGCTTTTTTGGTTTTCATTTTTAGAGGAACTGTTCAGGGGCGAAATAATTGGAATCCCAAAACCAGATGTTGCTGAAATTTTCTATGTCGATTATGGCAATACCATGACACTTCCAAAAAAAGATCTTTCGCAGTTGCCAAAAGAATTTTTTGATGTCCCTCGATTGTGCTTCCATTGTCAATGGGACTTTTGGCTGGCTAAGGACCCTGGGGAAGAGCTCTCGGAAACTGATGCTAGTAGATATCATTCGACTGAAACTAAAGGAGTAACTCCATTGCTAAAAGTAAGGACAATTTTCTATTGCTAAAAGTAAAATTATCTTTGCCATACTAATTCGCATGAAAAGATTAACTTTTTTATAAAATTTTTGAATGATATTTAAATATTATTTTCAGATCGGTGATGGTCAGTATGTGGTTGCAATCGGTTCAAAGGCAGAAAATGTAAAGTTTGCTGCCAAACCGTACGAAAAATTGGAGAAGGTGCTTATGAAAAATCCGGTGGAACGACCTTTGCCTCCATTCAAATCTGCGATTCCCAAGAAAAAATTCATTTTCAAAGACTGCAAGTATTCCGACTTACTACAAGACGGGAAAGATATTAAGGTAATTTGACTTTTCTAGTCTTATTATTTGTCTGTCTACTGCTCTTGTATACCTAGGACATCTGTGTAAGCCGTAAGCTATATTTTAAAATAAATGTCGATTTTTAGATTGGGTACGCTTGGGATTGCACAAAGTATTTGATAATATCCCCCGACGACGAGTTAAACATCGTTAATTTGCAAAATATTGTAAATGAAGGCATTGAATCAGCAAAAGTATTGAAAATTCGTCCAGATATTGGTGAAGTGATCCTTGCTCCATATCAAGGAGAATTTTATCGTGCTAAAGTTATGGCACATGAAGGACAAGACAAAGTTAAGGCCATGTTTTTTGACTTCGGAGATGTGGCGTCGGTGCAATTTAGCGAACTACGCGAGCCCAGTGATACAATGATGAAGGTAATTTTAAAACCAAAATGTTTGTTGACCGTAGATTTAATATTTGCCTCGCTAAATTAGTTTCCGCATTTGATAAAAATAATATTGTTACCATTTATGTTGATCATAGCACCCTATATATGCCATGGATATCGTTCTTGACGGCGTCCCAGACATTAAAGGCAACCTAACTCTGGATCAAGAAGCTAATGAATTACTAGCAAATACACTACAATTACAGATTAAAAAACGCCCTCTTGAAGATGGTGATAGTGACGTATTTTCCGTCACACTATGGAAAGGAGACGAAACGTTAAATAGAGTGATTAGGCGTCTTATTGCACAGGGTAATTGACACTTTTGCCTCTTCTGCAAAAATTTTTTTCTTAGGACTCGATTTGGATTAGTGTTTGTTAAATGATAGGAGAATAAAATGTGCTGACTATGATATATAATTATATTATTATAACTGACTATGATATATTATAACCGAAATATTTTAAGTAATACTACTTATGCTAACTATATATAATAATAATGACTATCTATGGTTTATGACCATGGTGTTAGATTTTGAATTGATTTAACTACAAACTTTTCACTTGTTTGCCTTTTTTCAATATTTTTACCGTTTTACCTTACCAATTAACGGAAGTAACGGATCTGTGAAGTTTAATAAAATGCCTTTACTGGCACTGAGATGTATTTTGATGTTTAAGATGTTGGAAATGAAGACTAGGCGTATAGTAGATGATAGAGATACTATGTCAATTATTAGATTACCTATGTCAAATTTATTAGAAATTAGATACATATATATATCCATTACTAGATTATCTATTAATTATGTCAAATATATTTTTAGATGGCTGTGAATTGTTAGATATTATGTTAATTATTAGATACCTAGAAACAATAAATTTTGTGGTTTGTAGTATAATCGCTTTCGTATTGGATAAAATGTGTGACGCTTAATAAAAATGCTGTCAATGGTATTGTTTTGTGCTTGCTGAAGTAACTCCATTGTAAATTTGTAAATATTTCAGAGAGAAAAGCTGAAGAGCCGATTTCAAAACTGAAACTGCATGATCGCCAGGGCCATACTTATCTCGATCGACTTTGCTTAAATGACTCTTACACTCGGTCTACATTAGAAAATTATAAGAGGATTCAAACGGCTGCAGTATATGAGAATAGTAATAGTGTTCAAGTTCCATCCAATTGGAGTATGTATGATACTCAGTTTGATTATTTTGAGAGTAATGTGAGTTTACAGCCTTTTCAAGGAATCGTAGATTTTGAAATAGTCAAGTTCAGAAAACTCGATTGCATAGTCGTGACTCCACAATCAAATTCCTTTGAGATGGTTAGGGAAGCTATATCTGAAGAAATTGAGGAATATATATTTGGAGCTAATTGGAGTGAAAAATTTAAACCTCTAATAGAACAGGTAAAATATCGCAATCTACATACATAATTCACATCGTATTTCATATTCATACTTCATACACTGTGCCATTGCCGTTATTTCGTAAGTCCAAAGAGGAATTTTTTCTGTTAACTCAAATGTTCACCAATTTTCGCCACCACAAAATTGCGTTCGTCATCTAGGTGTAACTGTAACTTCGGCTGAAAGTTCGGATTTAGCGACAGGGTGTAAGTGTAAAAAGAAAGTATATTTAGAATGATACCCAATGGCACACGTACCGTGTAGAATGGGCTATGTAGTCTAACTGCATATTCTCTTTTCCCCCAGCTTTCCTATACGCTAAATCTATACGAAGATTTCTTTTCCGATTTCGTCAGAATTTTTGCAATAAGTTGAAAATGAAGTAGGCATATAACGAGAATTAAGAATACAAGTGGGATTAACGCTTTTTTATTTGCATTTTGTTCTTAACTACCTTTTAGGTTTGTCTTGTAAAATATCCGTTGTGGACGGAACGATCGGAGATTTACATAGCTGTTCATGGAATTGCTTGGTTTTCGAAAAACAATCATAATTTGATTAAAACTGACAGCATTCATGTGAGTGCAAAATTGTTTTAAAACTAGCATACCTACCTTATAGATGGGTTTTTCTCAAACCTAGTTCTTTCACACGTGAAATTACATTTCCTTTTTTATCACGAAGTACTGAAAATGACACATGACCGTGTATGGGTAATTCGCTTTCACTTCCTTAAACTTTCGCCGACAAAAAATCCTATTTATTTGTATGGTGAAGTTTAATAATTAATCAATCCGGTTTAAATAAATCGCCTTGTACATACGGGGTAAAAAAGGACAGAATTCGGGAAGAATTGTTTACGAGCTTATTTAATTAGTTATTAATTAATTGTTATTCTTTATGATCACATCTTTTAGTCTGGAAAATGGCATAGAGGAATTTTCAAAGGGGAGCAAAATGGATATTATGGGTAAGATAAACATAAATATTATATGTAAAATGTTAATATTCTGAGTATTCTCTTTAATGGCCTTACAAAAAATGCAATGCAATAAAACATTCTAATTGTATGTTGTATCACATTTTTCTTTAAGTATTGATTTTTGTGATCTTGGAAAGTGCTGTCTTGTTCAGAAGACCAATGTCTATAAATCACCATTACGATTTGTTGTTGCACCGGCTTTACGGACCACTTTGGTCATTCTCTGGCAAGGTAATGTCTTATTATTATAATGTGAAGGAAATAGTGATAGATAGGTAATAATCTAACAGTAATCTGTACAGTGGAACTTTGAACACGCCTGATATGCAGACATTACTAGTTTTTCATGTTAGTTTATTCGATCACGAAAGTACATATGTCAGTTTTCACAAATTATTTATGTGGATGTACAACAAATATGATTTGAGGAAACTATAGAATGCTTATTATATGGTCACATGCGAACTATCGGATAAAATCTTTAAAACAGGGCTAGAGTTTATAAAAGCTGTGTCAAACAGAAATTATGAACTGTAGCGGTGACAGTACAAAGTATGCCTTAAGTTCGGAAATAACTGATGAGAACAGAAGTGATTTGTGATATTTGCTCTTAACTCGGATTATATGTAAATCAATACATGGTTGTAAATTTTTAGAAGTGGTTCAGTTGACAAAAAGGCTGGGCTGGGCGATGGAATATGTTTTGACGCCAGGTAAAAGGTTGAAAACTCTAATAGTAGCCGAACATGATGACATTACCTTAGTTCGGTTATTGGAGCCAGAAGAAAAAATGGTAATATTCCAAAATAGTTCCTAACTTTATTTATTTTTCGAACTCAACTTATGACATAAACTAAAAAGTTGCCACCTACTTAAAAGGTACATTTGTATTTATAACTATATTTGTTCATATTTAGTTAATAGAGCAAGGATTAAGAAGCCTGCAGAATGCAGAAGAGGCTTATTTACGAAGGACTCCACGAAAACCTACTAAAAAAATAAAATTACAGTTGTGTCCTAAATCGCTCCGTATCCCGAAACATCGTGAGCCTGATATCGTTCCTGAAAATTATGTGGTTAATTTGGGTTCGTCAGATGAGAATGATGATTTGGAGGACCCTGAAAATGATCCTTTGAGAATTCTTTACAATGAATACAAGATGACCAGAATGCTTCAACGTAACATATAATGGGACTGATATGCATATTAAGTGGTGACTTGTTACGGAATATTATTACATTTTTTGACTTGTGACTATACTGCCTACATTGATCTGTCTATCTCTATACATAAGTAGTTTTGTTTTTGATTTTTCGATGTAATGTCATGTTCTACATGACAATAATTTTAAGTTGCAAGTACAAGATAATTTTGTGGTTACTTATTAATCCTTCAAATCGAATTAATTAACACATTTATTTATGTTATTATACTTTATGATACATTTTCACTTTAGAAGCTACCACTATATACTACACATCACATTGATTGACAAATATGTAAATTAAATACAATATACAATAAATCTTACTTCTCGAAATTAATTGGTATACGAAGATGAGGTTGGGATTAGATAGCCTGGTTGAAATGATTTTATCGGAATGAACAAATTTGTTGTCTTGCGTCTGACATTTGTCAAGATCTTCTATTATATACAGAACTTACGAAGCAGCAGGAGGACCAGATCCCTTTATCAAAGAATGTAAAGTAATTAATTTTTTGCTTTACTTACTTCATACTTCCATCCATATTAGTAATATCCAAGTAATAGTATTTAGTTTTTATGAGAAATCTTACCCATTCTTGTTGCATGATTAGTGCTGTCCTTTGATTTATTATCGGCCCAATCAAAGGATTCATTTGACACATATAACAACATAGCCAGCTGGAATGACAATATTATAACTCATTATTACAGTTTCTATATACTTTTATGTACTTTCGTTGATACTCTTCTACATGAACCATGATCACCGTAACTAATAACTAAGATAATTAACTTACAACAGCCAGCAACACGCCCCCGTTAGCATGAGAATTACTTGAAGAACTCTGTGAAGTTATATATAATTTTAGTTGATCATTATCTTATTATCTTATACTTATATCTTATACTTTACACAGAAAAATGTCATTACTATATTAAAAATTTGGCTTTAGTTAATTTTGTCAGAACAAATGAAAGAATTACCCTCGGTTGGGTCCTTTAGGTACAAAAAACGGAAGGCCTATTCCAACAGCTCCCCACAAAATTGTGAAGAATAATACAGGAACAGCTGCAGCACCCATAACTAATTTTGGAACCGTTCTTATGATCTACAGGTTGAACTGATATTTTTATTAACTTAAAAACGGCTAAGATGAAGTAAAGGAACACAATAGATTAATTAATTGTAATTTTCTTTATATAAATGCAAATTGCGTTTGATTTTGTTTTGCAAGCACTTATGTGGAAGATATTCTATTTGGCAAAGTTGGTATTCCAAAAGAGCGCCTCTGCCTCGCCCTCCCAATGTAATCTCCTATCCAACACAGCACTTCTATAAGCAATGTCTCAACGTGTTTAGCCAACTCAATAACTCAACTTTCAAACTAATCAACTTTTATACATCATACGTTTACGTTACTTGTTTGTGTGTGTGTGGTGTGTGTGGTGATGAATTTTCGTGAGATGAGACTTAAGTGAGAGTAGTCTCAAGTCTCAAGCTATGATATTCATAAATTCAATTCAAAGTTACTTTTGCACAAGTTACCTTACCACATAGCTAATAGCAGTAATCTTTTGAGTATTGTTTTTCTACTGCATAGTGCATAATAAAAACTTTGGTAGTATTGTATTTGCTTTATTAGTATACATTTAAACAAGAGCATCAGATCGTCGCCAAGAATATTCATAAATACTTTATCTGTAATAAGTAGTGTAATAATGACAAGTAATAATAAGATCAACGTATTAGACAAAAATTTTATTTAAATATCAAACATTAAGCATGTGAATAGAATATCAGCTACATACCTGCACACAGACAAACATAAGATATTAAATGGTGTATTGTCACTTGTGGTTTCCTTTGCCTTTAACATTTTCGGAAGACGTACGTTTTTGTTTAATTGTATTACGTCACATAGAGTCCACAACCAGAACCCTGTAGAAGTAATAATATTATAAGGAACATTTTAAGAATATTGCAGCATCAACATGTAGTTAGGTAGGCACTTTAGGTAGGTAAAGGTACCTTCAAATTTCTGTTGATTACTGATGCTGTATGTAATACTATACATAATATCATGTGACTTTTTGCCTATTTTTATCTCTATACAATAAACGTGTTTTTTGTACACATGCATGTTAAGCCATGGACTAACCCTCCAAAATGCGCAAGCGCGTTTTCAATGGGTTTGTACTATAATACTTTTGCAAATTACGAGGTTAGCCAATGCTTGCTGGATGCCGACCTTTCAAAACTGAGTCACAATGCTGGTGGCCTTGCTAGAACACAATAATCTCTATATAAAAAACGTGCTTTTTGTACGCAAGTATTTTTGCATGTTTGTTCTATGCCATGGACTTACTCCACAAAATGCGCAAGCGCGTTTTCAATATATAAAGTAATAAACTCCACTCTGGGCTAACTAACATCTTTCGAAATTAAACCAAATATTGGTGCCTAAACCTTTCGAAATTCTTAATTACGTAATTCATTCCAAAATAAACATTTTTGTTAGATCAAAAAATTGTTAAAAATGTAACTATTGTTAATGTTTCAAAATGGTGACAATTAAGGACGTAAAAACGTTTTAGACAGTTTCCTTAATTTTCTGTGAATGTCAATCGCGAAGACTTGAAGAGTATATATCATGGATTCTGTTTGTTAAAGTTTGCTTATTTTTTCCGACTTAGTGATTTGTATTTTGTAATTGCATCTTCGGTTACTGTCTTCAGCTTAAATTATTAATTTTTACATGGATGTTATATGGATTTTTGGTACAAAAGTATGACTATATTAACCTCATTAACGTCAACAGTATATAGTGAGGGTAAATATTGTCAACACATTCTATGACAAAATTGAACAGAGTTAGAACTTATTTGTTTCATGAGAAGCTAAATGTTATTTTCTGGAATTTTTCATTTACTAATTGTATTGCTTTCTTTCGTATCGTACTCATATTCAATGATTTAATTTCCTGGGATGTTGGTAAATGTAGATGAAGCAATAAAGTTGATTTTGGGATCATACCATTAGCTATAGCAATCCATGAGTAGCGATTACTTATATAAAAGGCTAGTAAGATACAGTATAATAAACGCAGAGTAGTACCTTTGGTATTATGACAAGAAAACACAAGAATGCTTTATTCACAAATATCGACATGAATACAGTACTTAAACATTGAACTGTTAATTAATTTAGCGTCCTTTAACGCAGCAGAGCGTGTAGTGAGTGATTATTGTTGTAAATGTCCAGATGGAAAAAGTTTTGGAATTGAAATGGCTGGTTGAAATAACTTTGCTATTCTAATCCGAAAGGAACCTTTCCAGTTTTCACCTTACAACTCCAGAATGGATCCGACTCCGGGGAATTCGGACAAGCACATACAGCCATATGCCGTATTGTTCTGCATTCTGAGTTTTCAGCACACCTGGCAGTTTGACATGGATCTACACAACTTCCTCCTTTGCAAGACTTATTCGATGGACAATCTTCATTAATAACGCAATAGTTATCCCGGCAGTATGGTGGATATCCAATTGCTCCAGGTTTGCACTATATAGTTACAAAGAGAGAATAAATTCAAAAGGATTTCATTGATACTTGTAACGGTTTTGTCGAAATGAATTGTAATTTACATACCATGCAGGTTGATTGTCCATCAGGATGCTGTTGACAAATGCTATTGGGACCACAAACCTCACAAGGGTTGCCAGATGATTTGCACTCAGTAAAAGGATCTGAGCCAGGTGCCGTGTAGCCTACTTGGCATTTGCATCCTATAGTTTGGTTCTTGTAAGTACACCGTGCATTCATTCCACAGGGTGATGGATTACACGGGTTTTTGGTTGATTGTCCTGGCCTTGGATAATTTATTTGGTCTTCAGAAACGCCTATAATTGGATTGTGGTGTACTGGGAACATTACTGTCGATTGTGGTGGAACTGTGGTCGGACGTCTGGTAGTCGACTGCGAAACTTGCTGTTCTTGCTGCCCACATGGAACCAAATTAGAATCTCTGAAACTCGGACAGTAACATTCGGGCTCGTGATTATTTGTTAGACATTTTCCTCTGGGACTACAATCAACCTGACCAAAGACACAAGGATCTCTGCATTTATTTTCTATACATGCCAAGCTTGGAGAACATTCGTTGTCCTGTCTGCACTCTGGGCGACAATTAGGCGGCTGACCTATATAGCCTGCATAAAGAATGAAAAATATATAAAAATCTTGTAAATGTTACCTTTCGTGTACTTACATTTAATAATATGATTTCTACCTGGAGCACATGTGCAATGAGCTTTGTCACCTACAGGTCTACATTCGCTTAGAGGTCCACATGGCCAAGGCTACAATTTAAGACAAATTATTAATTATGTATTCATAATATTGAGGGAAATCAATTATTTCAATGAAATCCAATTTACTTCACAGGGATGCCTCATTTTGTGATCGAAAACAGAGATCGTGGGAAAGTATTGCACTGACGGCATTCTATTACGACCACATTTTTCCAGTGGATTTCCAGCATAGCCTATGTAATGTGAAAATTGTCAGCGAATTGCTTTTGATAGTGCGATATTTTGAGACAAAGACACCAATGGGACACTTACCAGGGGGACAGGAGCAGACAACGACGTGATCGTTTACAGTGCACTCAGCATTATCCCCACACTTATTGGATTCTAGACAAGGGTCTTCGCATTTTTGATTGCGACATAGCATAGAGGGTGGGCAATCTGCATTAAGATTGCATTCTGGGCGACAATGAGGAGCTCTTCCTATAAAGCCTAAAACAGTACAAACATAAATTTAGTATTAATGCATAAATTACTGTTAATTAATCAGGCCCCATCTTAAATGATATTGAGCAGAATCGGTTTAGTACATACCAGGAAGACAGGAGCATCGTGGATAATTTCGACCTGGATTTTCCTGACAAACACTGTTGTGAATAAAATGATTAAATGAGTCTTTACCATGTTCAGTTATACAAAATAGCATATCTAATATGATGTGGCTAATTACGATATACTGGGATTATAAAGATATTTAACGATAAGCATAATATACTTCTACTAAAATAGAACCATTATGAATTCTAATTAATGCTCACCTATTAGCCCCACAAGGATTAGGCTGACAGATTGAATCTTGCTGCAAACGGCATTTGGGAGGACGACCCAAATAACCTAAATGAGCAAATGCATTATCATTGAATTAGTATTACATACATATACTAATGTAATGTACCCTTTAATAATACCACATTATGTTCCTACACTAAAGCATAATAATTCCATTTAAAATCATACCTTGCTTGCAGGTGCAATGAGGGAAGTTGTGTCCAGCCAGTGTGCGACAGTTACTGTAAACAATTTTAGGAAATTATCGGTTGTGATTAGTGAATTTAATTTAGTGTAAATAGGGGTATATGTTTCTTACGAGTTCGGACCGCATATATCACAATTGTAATCACTGCGTGCCAAGTTAGACACTTCTTCTACCCCAGGAACATCAACTATTTCATCGGCTAAAAACAAATTTTCACTGTAAATTATGTCAACTTTTAGTGATAAGAATGAAATTATTGATAAAGTATAGTAATCATCTACCCAAAGCCCCTGGTTGATTTTGCTCCAAAGTAAATTCAATCATTTGAAAAGAATTATTATATCCAGCAGTGCATACATAGTGTCCGCCAGGCTCAATCGTTTCATCGTCTTCAGTAACGTGCATATGAAAACCAGATTTGATATTATAGGTAATTGAATCATTTATAGGACATTGCAGCAAACCCTATATCGGAGAAAACATGCACGAAATTACATTTTAATCCTACAAACTACATTACAAAGTCCATTATGTTCTCTGTTCATTGGGAAGTAAATTAAACAAAGCACTTACGTTAACAGACTTTTGTAATGTAACAAGAGCGTATGGTGTAGTCACACTGTAAAGAGTTAAATATACAAACAATATTATAGAAAATCTCTAGTTGGGTTTATCCTATCTAGTACAGGGGAGTACAGGAAAATCCTTAAATCCAATTTACTTTAGTGCAATTTGTATCTTCATTTACCTGCAAGGTATCCTCACCACAGTATCGTAAATTGAAAATGGAATTACTCCTCCCTTTGAGATGAACAAAGATTTTCCTGTGAGAAATATTCAAGATTAAGTATTCGTATCGACAATTAAAAGTTATTAAACCATCCTAATTAAAATAGATTTTAAGGAAAGAAGAAAGAGACTGGGGAAAGTATTATGTACATTGAAAGAGTAAAAAGCAATTTCAACATTCGTCTCAACTCAAATACTATTACAGAATGAACGGAACAAGTACGTACAGCACATCCACCCACATCTAAGTGCTGTGTGCACATAGCGTAACAAAGCACTCCTTAATTTAACACTGTAACTGTATAGGTACTTTAATGTATGTATATGAATGAATGCTATGGATAGAAGTATTAAGCAAGACAAAGATAAAATGGGGCAATGCAGGCTTACCTGGAACAAACAGATAGTAATACACAGAAATCTGCGGATTTTTTGTATTTTTGCAAATGTAATTTCCTGTATCTCTTCCTTCCAGATTTCTTTCAAATCCCAGAGCAATTGTAGCAATAAATTCTCTAGGTACTTTTGTTTTCTTTTCCCAGATTACTGAAGTGTTACTTGTAAATTCAGGCATCTGTTCAATTTAAACAAAGTTATACATTCTGTCCCACTATCTGCAATCCTGCACAGGATACTAAACCCAAAGAATGGAGCAGAATAAAATCCAAAGCTACAGCAGAAAGCACAATATTCTTTGTGTATTGTATACATTTGTAACAGAACTGTTTCGTTTGCATATTTTAGGTAAACGATGAAAAGCTACGCTTCCCTACGTATGTTCATGAGCTATAGCCAAAGTAAATGGTAGCGTACACTGTAACGAGTAACAAAAACTTTTCCCATTCCCCAATCTGACTAACAATAAGTATATTTAAAGTAATTAACTGTTATTGTTTAACTTCCGTAAGTACTGTATAATAAACTTGAATCACTTATATACTTAAAATATACTACTATAATAATAATAAGAAAAACTCGACTAGTATACATGTAGCTTATTTAAACCCAATTGTATAGAATATTCTAATTATAATGATGCAGCTAATAACCTAATTGTGGTGCGAATGAAATATTAAAAAGGTTAATTAAGTTGTTTGCGGCAACTTGGCGGATGCTTGTGTGTGAAGGCGAGGAATAGATGGATCTACCGAAACGAATGTGACATGGAAAAGATAAGTCCTGCATCTGGATATCTAATATGGGCATCGTACATACATACATATACTTATAAGTCTGAGCATGTATAAGTATAAGTTAAATGGTTTGCTGCATCATATTTGCATTCCTTCTCTATCTTTTAGCAGAGATGCAGAAAAAAAGGAAGTACGCAGACCAGAGGAGACCAGACCGATTATTGCCAGCAGAATACAGTCGCGAATTTCCTGTTGGCCGTCTCTAGTGTATAAAGTCGCACCCGGTTCTAATTTATTAGCTACGTAATAATCTCTGCCAACCTCGAGTATCTTTCCCTGAGGAGAAACCAAAGCAGCATGTTTCTTCCCAGCACATTCCGCTTAGGTAGAGAGATGTAGAAGAAGGGAATACAATAGAATGCCACATTCACTACAATGCAGAGGATAAAACAGTTCATTCGGTTTCTGCAGAAAAGGGCATGTGTCCCTAAACCGAAAATCAATGCACCAACCGCGGTTTTTCGGAATCCGCTCAAATCCTGTTATTCCTGATTCCTGTAAACCCAGTTCGTCTAACAGATGAATTAAGTTTCCGATTTTTTTGTATGTATCCTTTTGTGGTCTTCCTTACAAATGAATTTCACAACGGAAACTTCACTTTTTAAGAGAAGTTTACTCATTCATTTCTTACTACTTCTTTTCACTGCTGTAGTTCATTGTAATACAAATCAAACCGAAGGAGAAGGAAAAGTCTCCCAATTACTACAATCTGCTATTTTGTTTCACAATGCTGCTAAAACTATAGAAGATAAGGTCAGTATAGTCTCATTTTGTACTAAAAGTAATTTTTTTTATTGAAATAAAGAAGTTTCTTTACAACTGAGATGAAATCTTTTTCAATTTCTGAAGCTGATTAGATTACAAAATTACAAGCCTTATGAAAAGGGCATGAAGATTATGAAAGATTTTAATGAAAGGATAACCGATATACAATCAACCATGGAAGAACTGAAGAAAAATGCCGAGGAACATCCTGATGTATACCTTAAAGAGATTGAAACCGTTTTAATGAAAATTGATTCCGAAAATGATGACTTGATAGACATGATGAAAATTTTAGGAAACCCTCAAAAATATTACGATGTAAGAACGCAGATCGTTAGTTTTCAACGTAATAATTTCAGCAAGTCATAAGCAAATGGCTATGTGCTAATAATATTAAAATTGTTTTCATATGCGTTTGTTTTAAGGACAACGATGTAGTTCAGAAGATTAAAGACGATAAATATCAACTGACATACGACTTAAAGTCATTTGACAAAACTGCCAGAGAATTCATGAAAAATATTGATGCTCTTGAAGAAAATAAGATATATTTATATACCTTGGAAGAGTCAGATATCAAATTCGAATTTTCTGTCATAGAAAGACTTTTGGAGATGTATAAGCAAGTGGAAAACTATCAAGAACAGGTAGATGTTTTTATCAGACATCATTAAAACTATGTTTCTAAGAAATGTTTAATCGCAGTCTTTTAATAGCATGCAATTACTTATTCTCATAGCTCGCCTCATTTGGTGAAAATATTCCTAAAGACTTGAATCGTGTTCGGAATTCTCTGAATCTACTGACGCAAATTGAAATTCCAACTTATCTAGTGAACAATGGCAATATGTTAGAGAATTTCGTCCCTTCCATTATAAGATCAGTGGAGCACACTCAAGAGCAATATTCCAGTGCAGATGATACGGTTGATGATTTCCAACGATTTTGTATGTACTACATAAATAGACTTAATAATAAAATGTTTCGTTTTGTTCCTTTCAGTTTGACGCAATGTTCGCTACTTTCTTGGCCGAAGTCAACGAAAACAAAGTTTTATTGGAAAAATTTCTGAAATTATCCGACGAACTGAAACTTCTGTCTGCAGCCAACAATAATATGGAAAAAGACGAATTGTGATTATTTTTATAAGTCAACAATGCTCACTGTCAATACTCACTTATGATTTTGGTGCAGCTATACCTATTAAGTACATATTAGTCTTGTACGCAGATATAGGTATGTATTTTTGTTCAACCTTAGTCAGATATAGTTAATTGAAATATTATTTTGTCACAATTAATAACTCTTTGTAAAGTCTTTTCCAATTACGGCCTTTGAACTCTAGAAGTAACATTACTATTCCAATAATATGAAAACTGGGACAGAATAGCAATAAGGTAAACTGTAAAATGAAAAGTACGTACCCCATCTCCAAAGTAGGACCACTGGAACAATAAAGAAAACATAATTTCGTTAACACCGGAAAAATCCGAAGTATTTTAAAGAATTACGATTAATCATTTTTTTTACCTGAACAGGAAACGGTGCTGAGCACTGAAAAGAAAATCATATCAACATGGTCAAACGATGCATGTACAGGGCGCGTAAACCAAATGATCGTATTGAAAAATATTCCTTTGTGTAAAACCGGTTAATTACATACCTCAAGAATGATCTTGGTAGAATTGGAAGTATCAACTCCAACAATGACATCTGAATTCGGAAGTATTTCCGACACATGAACATCACCTTCGGAATGCCCATCACCGCCGATTTCCAATATCCTCGCGAAAATATATCCTACAGTATTGTTTCCATTTTTGGTGATGGGTTTGTAAAAGTTTTTCCGATTTGAATTATAACCTAATGGTTTTATAATTGGTTTGGCAGAATATGAAATGTCGAAGCAAATTGCTGCAAAAGCCAGGAAGAGTAGTGAACGTTGTGAGTTCATTTTGGCGATTGAGTTGTAAATTCTGGTTTAACCTTTGCATGGAGTTACCATCTGCAGAAATTCTAACGCTTTGTTCAATGTATTGTGCTTGAGGACTAGTTGAATCATAAGATTTGCTGATAGCAGAATGTAGTAAAATGTTTTCGACCATGTACTGACAATCTTTTATTAAAAAGATTTGAGTGAGAGTATGTATGCACCTAGCACCTGGCTGGACCTAAAACCTCTCCATTTTCATACTTAAGTAGGTATACAACGTCCTAAGTAGCAGGTTTAGGTTAATCAACTTGAGGTCTTGAGGAGTTTGGTATTCTTGTCTTTATGGTAATGCATAAGAGTCTTCTTCAGTCTTGCTAAGGTTGCCTTATGTGTAAAGGATGAAAAAATAATATCTGCACATCAGCTCTTAGCTAAACGAAGAACATGATGCATTGATACCTTATATAGTAAATCGGAGCATCAACTACATAATATATTGTAAGATTACAATTTAATGGGAAAATATTTAGATTTTTATGTATTTTTTTATTAGTGTTTATGTTTTATCTTTGATAGCAGCTTTCGATCATCTACTACATGTATAAAACACTAGAAACCTGACACGTCAGTTTACTTCTGACACTTTTTATATTTCTATACCATAATTAGCCAACAAGATTGAAAACACCCTTCCCATTAGCATGCTACTGCTCTCATTCTCATTAAGAAAACGCAGAAAGAGATGAAAAGTTTATTCATAGATCTTCAACAATACTTTATTAAAGATCACACAGGAGAAATATTCTAAAGATACTATCTCTAACTTAATTAGGCTTTGTGAGGTGATGATGACACGAGACAAGGTGATGAGATTGCGGAAAGGCACATCCTTTACGTATGTATACTTGGAATAAAGCACAGACATAATATAAGCTTTTTTACTGACATAATGGTTATATAAGTTCTAAGAAATTGGAGTAATACAGCCAAGTAGTCTGGCAGTGTCTTTATCAATGGCACTGGAGTGGATTAACGATTCTACTGCCAATTTTCTTTAACGAGCTAGAAATTTTTTACTCTGCCTATAGTTCAATGGCTTCACTGATGCATCATGATGTCTTGATTGGTATTATTATGTTCTTACACAGATAAGTGCACATTTATTATATTCTGGAATATGCACCTATATGCTATACTTATAAATACATAACATTGCTATATATTTAAGATTAGGATATATAATGTCATTTTCATATAGATTAGTATGTCTGGGTATAAGAGGTTTCCATTACATAAGTAACATGATATATCCACTACATAACATCCAAGAGAAAGGGCAGGACAAAACAAGACTCTGCTTTTCTCAACTAAAAAACTCATAACAAAACGTAATGCAATCATTCAACTCTGGCCAAGCATGCTAAATTACGTGATGGGTTTCCTAGAGTGCCCGTTCTATCCCAGCCGACGAAGTCAACTGGCAAAACTTGTTTACGTTCTGAAGAGTAAATACCTAGCTATTCTTTGTGAAGTGCAAATAAAGTGGATAATGTATCCTGCATATGTATGGTATTCATGTTATGTAACTTGCATCATCATAATTAAACATGTATGTACTTATGCGCATTCTGCTAAATTATTTCAGCAAAGCTTTGATGTTGCTTTACTAAAATGAGAATGGCAAAGGATGTTATTTGTATGCACATTTTCAATGGCTTCAGGGAATGCTGATTACACACAGCAATAGAAAATTAAATTAATTTTTCACTTTGTGATTAGTGATTAGGTTGTTAACATGATGTTAACTAAAATTTACTTCAATGTTTACACAACTACATTTCACAGAACCCTTTCATTTTCCCCAAACATTAATAGTTACTCCTGCGTCCGTCCGAATCAAAAGCATTTTTGTGCAGATCTACTTTCTTTAGTATCTAGAGCCAGCTTTACATTCTCCGTACTTGCTGCATATTGATTCTGGTTCTCCAACTGAGCAATCTGCATCGACTATACATTGTGGCTTACATCTTGGAGGACTTCCTCCGTATTTTGGATATTTGCACTGACAAATAGGTCGGTGAGTTTCTTCCTGAACTCTGCATGTACTATGGGGGCTGAAATTGTTACAAAACGATAATGGTGTAGCACGCAAAATTAGGCATTACAAAAGCTCAGAGATATTTGTAGCAATTAATAGTAGTTAGATTCAGATTAATTCGGAAAACAACTCAGTCGTAAGTCATTCCATTCGTAAAACTGTGTACGAATCAACTTAGAAAATTACTACACTTTATTGCGTACTACTAATAAAGGAAGAGAAAAACAGCAGCAACTAATTCGTCATAATTAGTTTGCTTACCCGCAGGGTGACGGTTCACATACAGCTTTAGGTTTCGTATAATACTGAGCAATTCCACACTGATGATTTCGACACACTTCTGGTGAAGGACAGTCAGAATTCTTGAAGCATGTGAAATAAGACTCTGTTGTTGGCGGAGATGGCTGACATGTCGACCCGATCCAAGAATAACCTTTTACAATATTTTGAATACATTCATGAAAAGTAAAAAAGAAAAGTCACCAACAGAGATAAATATTTTCATTTTACCTGCACTACAGGAGCAAAGGGGAAGGTTATTGAAAAGAGTACACTTGCTGTGACTCCCGCACGGAGAAGGACTGCATGGGTTGCTCCTGTTAGAATTCTTTTTACTAGTATTTCCACTGTTAGTGCTATGGCCTTTTGCACTTGAGTAGCCATGACCGTGATGCTCAGTTGCTCTGATTAATGAGGAGACAGAAATCGGGATCCGGAAAGGATAGCCAACGGGAATAATTTGTATCATTGGTGGAGATGTTGGCATTGAATTTGCAGATTTACATTCATCTAGGGGATTTCCCACTGTGTTTTTGGGACAAGTGCACAGAGTCATACCAGCATCGATTTGACATTCTGCCCCCTTGCCACAAGGATAAGGAAATTCTTTACACGGATCAATCTCTGTGATATTTTCTAGGTTGCGGTTTTTTGTTTCATCCTTTTCAAATGAGATTGTAAACAATTCCTCTTCAAAACAAGCTTTGTAAGGATCTCCAACATAATTTGGCCTACATTTGCAAATAGGTACACTCCCGATAACTCTACACTCTGCCCCTATTGCGCAGAAATTTCTCTTCGATGAGCACACAGTTTCCAGACCGTATTCTTTTTCATCTGAAGAATACCAAAGTGTTGATTCTAAACTGTCGGTTGGGGGCAAATCTGGAGAAAGTTCCTTACACGCGGAGGAATAAGGATCTCCGGTAAATCCCTCAGCACAAACACACATTGCTTTTCTATCGCTGGAAACACCACAAATTGCATGAGCACCACAAATAGGTCCGTAACAAACATCTTTACATCTTCCTCGTTTGCAAGTTTGAACATCAGAACACTCTTCGTTCTTCACACAGTGCTTAGGGCGACATGGGTATTCTCCAGAATCATCCGGGAGACAACAAACAGTAAAAGGATCTCCATCGTAGCCTAAAACCATAGAATACTTCAATGGAATCAATAATGTGGAAAATATTTTGCTGTTTATCATTGAGGAAATTCTTGGAGAAAGGGATTACCATTTTTACAAGTGCAGGATGGAACATGATTTTCCACTGAACAAATACTATTTAGTCCACAAGCTCCTGGGCATGGGTCTTCGCATTTCTTATCATAACAAAAATGATCAGCAGGACAATCGTTGTTACTACTACAGCTTAGTGAGTGGCACGAGGGTGGGTTTCCTGTGTAATGTTTGTGGCAAGAGCATACAGCAAAACCATCCACATTTTTGCAAGTCGAATGGGCCCCGCAGATTTCCTTACGGATCTCAGGAGAACAAGGATCGTCCGTTTGGAAAAAAAATGCTGAGTGAATGTGCCTGCACTCTTTGTAAGGATCTCCTGTAAACTTTTCAAAACATTGGCAAATCGGTTCTTTGTTTATCTCCAGGCATCTTGCGTTATGTCCACAAGTAAATGTTTTACAAAGATGTTTGTACTTCATTGGATGGCTCAGACTCATATTCTTGTGCTTTTCTTTATTTTCATGGAACGATAATGCTGGTTCTATCATTGGAATACCTGGAATTATTCCCAATATCATTCATTACAGTAATTGTTATTGCATCAATTTTGTAGTTTGAATAAAAATTGGTTGCAGATAAATTGCAGAATTTAAAATTGACTTTATCTTACAGTCTTTGTTAGGGAAAATCGTGTGCTTCAAGATTTGTACAGTGTCATTGTGAGAAGCAGTACACAAATAAGTTCCTGCGACATCACACTCCTTTGTGTATTTTATATGAAATCCAGTCGCCGGTTTGAACCGAATTGTTTTGTTCAATGGCAGAGGACAAGGCATCATAACTCCCTAAGAGTCAAGTAAGAAAATTCATTATTTTCCTTTGTACTGTTTTTTAAGTTTTTCTCTTTGAACTTACATTTACAGCTTTTTGGAGGTACACAGTTATTTTCGGGTGGGTAGTACTGCATGGAATCCGCACTGTTGTAGAAGAAACATCCATTGGATGCTTTTTCTCTGGAGGCAGACGGGTATACGTCTCTTTTTTCGGAGACACAAATAGATTTGGGCCTTTAATACAAACGATATGGTAAAATGGGGTTTAATTTCATGCTTCACGTGCTTTCTGCAATTATTAACTGCTAAGTTTAGTTTAGATCAAATTTTCATTGTGTAATCTAATCCAAAACGGTGAAGATTAAGATGTTAACATACCAGGGACGTAGATGTAGACGAAACTGACTATTTCTTTATGGAGTAAGTGCTGACATGTATAATTTCCTGTATTATGCTCACTTAAATTAGCACCGAGTCCCAGTGAAGCAAATGAGTAGGCTAAAAACGAATCCGGATTTGCATTTCTAATAGGTCCAGCAGTCTCCTGTGTCTCCATCGAATCTCTTTGCAGAGATGTATTTGGAGGCTCAATTGCGCTCATGTTCACTTCAAACGAAGGAAACTAAAGGAATAAAGTTAAGGAAATGAGTTTTAAATTACGTTATGCATCCCTTCGTACTACCGTTGAGTTCTTTTTGATGAACAAGATAATTAATATTAATCCTAAGCTTACTCCTTCTCCAATGTAATTCCATTGAACTGGATATGCCGCAGAACACTCCAAAACAACGTTTCCCTTCCGAGGAATATCTTCTCCGACAACTAAAACCGAATTTTCTGCGTCTAAGACCAATCTCCTATCCCTTCCAGGAGGTAATTTGCTCTCCGAATTAATTTTCACATGCATCCGAATTCTAGGTGGCTCATCTTGAGTGTAGAGCGATTGAAGAGGATAACTTGTGGCGACTCTTCCACTTGGCCGTCCTTTGCTTTTACTTTTGTGAGAATGATGCCTTCGAGATTTTGATTTTCCTTTATGACATTCACAAAAGTCTAGAATCAATGCACTCACTAACAAACTAAATAGGAAAAATCTCGCTAAAGATGAATAACTCCCTAGTTTATGCTTCATTTTTATTTCTTCGTACCTACTTATTACTGATTATTACTCACTGGCAGAATGGAAACTTGAGTGTTTAAAAATAGTGTCTCACATAGTGCATTGAACAGTCTGAATATCAGAGTAATACAAAAATGATCCTTTCTGCTTTGTGTACATTTAATAGAATTAGAAAAAGAATCTAGCAAATCTTTCCAGTAGTATTTAATATTCTTGTCTAGCAATAATTTGCTAGGACTCTGCACATTAATGACTTCGGAACGAGATAACTACTACCTGTTTTCTTGCTGAGAAATGAACTTGAATTGAACCTAGTCAACTTCCCATTATAAGTATTATTGCTAGAGTCCCATTGTATTTCTCTGTATCCCATAACATGACATCGCATTGCATCTATTTACCGATAGATTCTTTAATCAATTTCAATTTTACATTCGTACACAACTACATACATAAGTAGTATAGCTGTACTAAAGGACACTAAGTACAGTACGATGGAGCTAACGTTTCTTACACCGTCTATTGTGTCTATCATCCCATCATCTCTTAGCATTGCTAATTTTCAGACATACAAAGACAAGGCAGCCGCATTATGCAAATGAGATTCTTCTGCAATCCAGTCAGGTTTCTGCGAGAAATGATACGTGCACTTAACTCAATCCTTATTGATACATCTCCGAAGAAATATATTTTATTTGTATCTTGTTCTATAGCATAGTAAATAATACAGGTAATAAGCAATTATTTATTTCATTCCCCTCCTCATTGCATTTTATTATCTTTCCTCTTACTCGTATAGAGACTGTGCATTTTCAATAACATTCTTTGCATTAATACATATCAGCTGTACAGCTGGATTATCCGAGACTATAAATCCACTTTAACCAAACTAAACAGAATGGAGTGCATTCTTCTGATAAGATCAGCACAACTTGCGTATTTCCCTTTCGGGCCCATCCTCCCGAAACCGGTTGCATTATATCAAGTCGCAGTCGCATCATTTCGTGTCAATTTCCTTCATTTCCATTTAATTATCACGAGAAAAACACGTATAATCTCGGTTCAATTACATAATGCATGTACTCGGCTTTAACTCCCGATCATGCGGAAATTTTTCTAATTGGTTTTCTTCCGTAGTAGCATGGAATTGAAATGCAGGAAGGTGAATAACTGTGAAAACATCTTTTATGCATAAAAACTGAAATCGTAAGCAGAGCTCTTGATTTTCCTAAACCTTTTAAGCTTTGCCATGGGCCATAATGTAATTTGTTATTATGCTGGATTCAAAGTATTCTGTTGTATAACAGATAATTATATGTAATGACAATGACACTCAGAAAGTGAAACAGTAGGCAGAGCTCTTCATTTTCCCAAACCTCTAAGCCATGGGCCATAATGTAATTTGCTATTATGCTGGATTCAAAGTATTCTGTTGTATAACAGATAATTACATGTAATGATAATGACACTCAGGTGAAACAGTAGGCAGAGCTCTTGATTTTCCCAAACCTTTTAAGCCATGGGCTATAATGTAATTTGTTATTATGTTGGACTCAAAGTATTTTGTTGTATTAGTATAACAGATAAAATGAAATCGTAGGGAGAGCGCTTTAAACTTTCCCAAACGTTTTAATCAAATGAAGCCATAATTTTTAGATAATATAGGTAAATATGTAATGACACGCAGAAACACTCCCACTCACAAAAAGTGAAATCCAAAGCAGAGATCAACTTTTCCAAAACATTTTAATCAAATGAAGCCCTAATTTTTCGTTATTCTGGATTGGAATAGGTTAATGTAAAGAAAGAAACAAATCCCTTCTTAACCTAACTTACAAAACGTGAAAATGCGGAATGAAATTTCATCTGAGTCTTCTTGAATAATGATGATTAAAATTAAAACATGCAAACGCTATCCCTGACCTGGCGAAGGAGGGTTAGGCAAAGGTATAACCGTACTTGGAGCGCCAATGGATGGAAGAGGGAATCTATTCCCCGAAAGAAATTGCACCGAAGAGTTGGCCCAGTATAACTGAAATATGGCGGAAATTTGCAATCAAGTTTCTTACATTTTAGTAGGTATAAATAATGATTATATAAGGATTACATATAAGTTAGTCTGTAAATCCTTACTTGGGCAACTCCACACAATCCAAAGCATAGAGGGCCACCAAATATTGCTCGAGGAGCTGTATCGTTTAGTGAACTGAAATTACGCCTGTAGTTTGCATTGAAGAATTGCATTCTGGAAGTGGAGCCTGGGTTAATGATTACATAGCGAAGTAGTCTAGAAATCAAGTCCAAAGCATTGCTTGCATTGAAAGTATTCTTCGGTGCTCCATTTTCTGGAAACTTGTTCTTTGGTGGACCTTTACTATTATTTCGGTTGCCATTTGTCCACCAGAATCTCTGCTTGTCATCATTTGCACTATAAAGAGATTCCCCATTCGTTGTTGTGTAATCTTCTGGTTCAGACTTTAAGACTGTAGTATATTCGTAATCCGGATTAAATGACTGCTCTCCCTTTTCATTCTGCGAAATGAATAAGGGAATTATTATTTACGGATTCCACCAACAGTTCCTAGATAAATCCAAATGAATCTAATGCTGATATACAGTTCTATTATTCACAGTGGTATTGAGTCAGGGGAGGAGACTGAACTTAGATAACTTACGTTTAAATACAAGTTAGGTTCAGCAGTCATCATCTTAATTCCTGAGTGAGAGAGTAAGATCATAGTGACGAATAGGTAAACGACAGAATAATACACAGAGTCATTCAGCTTCTCTTTCAGGAAAAGTTTTCGTGTCTGGTAGTTTTGCTTTAACATGACAAACCGAGTCTCACCTCTCACGAGCTAATTAAAATAAATTCTTAAAAAGCTTTTTGAGTGTAGTAAGCTAAATTGACTCCCATAAATGATTTAAATGAATGAAAACTTCATCAGTTTAGTTTTTGTTATAATACTGCTTTAGTTTGAGTGTAAGTGGAAAATAACGTTTCCAGAATTAATGAATATGTATAAGATCAAAAATAGTATATACAGATTACAGACCACATAAAACAGATGTGACATTGACATTAATGTTAAACTATCTAGCAATAAGTATATTATCTTTGTGGAGTAGTAGAATAAAGTACCATTATGAACACGTAAATACGGATTAAATGGATTAAATACTATACTAGTAGTAGTTGATACAGAGTCTGACATTTATTTACTATAGGCTGACAAGCTGAGGCAGGATTTTAGATTTTGTACACTATCATGTACAGGCTTAAAAGGCTTAAGTTGGTAGATCAATTAGTTATAGATGCATGTATGTACGATCTGATTATGCAGCATTATAATTCAAAACATATGTTGTCTTCTGTGCAAAGAATCTCAATAAGCAATTTGGTTGCGACAATGTGAACCTATCATTAGGATCTTTGCAACTAAATGACTACTAATTAGTAATAACCTCATTAGTTCTGTCTTTGAGAATTACAAGAGTACATGTCAGTACATTTAGGGAAGAAAGAGTATGTTGACAAATAAATGGTTTATATTTACAGGTAAGGCATGAATATATGTGATGGTTGCAAAAATAGTTTACTACTTGATGTATACATAGCCACTTTATTTAACAAAATATTAATAATATTTTATTCAGTTTTTCTCTGTTCTATTTAACACTACATGAGGGATTCATTGCATCCTATTGCCATTATTATTAGTGTTCCATTGCAATACAATCTTTATCTTTACTACATTCATTGTGTCACTAGTAGCTTAGTTTACTTATATCCATATCGATTCAATCAGTCCTCCATCCATCTAAGATGCTAAAATTCTCTATATAAAACTTTTATTTTTAAACACGTATTTCTTCTTCGTATATTTGCTATTTTTGACATTAAACAGTAATGATATATTTCACAAAAAGCGAAAATGTTAGCAATTGCAGCACAAAGGTGCTCGAATACAATACTCTCATATAAAGCTTTACAAAAGATAGTATTCAGTGCAATCAGGAATCAATAGAAGAGTATGAACATAAACAATAAATCTGGCATACAATTAAAAATGGTGAAGAGAGCAAGATTGAACAATTACGAACTGCTTGTTTGTAAAATCAAAAGCTTTCAATTAACATCAGTTTGACATGTAAATATACTACATTACATAATGTACTGAAGCTTTATTTGACATTAATTGCCTCCAACTTCTCCAATAAGAATCCATTTGTTTCGGGTAACTGCGGCCTCCTTTCTTACCAGACGCTTCGCGTCATCAAGACAATATTTTAATTCGTCGACCACCTGAAAAAATGAATACAAAAACCTTGAAATAGTTGATTTGATCAAAAACCTCCAACAGATTTCACTAATAAACTTTACGCTTGAGGCCACATTTGATAACAACACATATGATTAGAATTTACATTTGGTTTTATAAGTTTTATAAGTACAATTTCGTACAATCTCGATTCTACCATTCTCAGATCGCATTTCTGTTGCGATTTGTGTTGCAGATCTACTCTTTTACTCATTTGGAAAATTATAATTCTATAATTTAATAGTAATTATTATTGCTTATATTTTTTTCGAACTACACAATCCTACTTAAGTACGTAAATCAGGAAGAAGCAGAATATTTAATTTAAAAGTTTTAATTTAATTTAATGAGATTTCATTTAATTTAATGAGATTTCTCTTTCGTGCCTAAAACGAAACAAAATATATAACTATTTGCACTTTTCCAATACACATAACTTTCGAGCAACTTTCTGCAAAAGTTCAGGGGAATGAATGGTTCATATGGAAAGAAAGTGAAAGCCTAGAAGTAGTCTTTAAGCATGAAAGAAAAATAGAATCTCTTTGATGACAGATGAAAGTATGAAAAGTTCTTTTTAGATTTTTAGTTCGGAATTGGAAATGAGAATTCTATAAAGACATGAAAAATAGTAAAATATTGTACATTTTCCTGTGCTCTGCTTTCACTATCTTTAAATTAATGGAAAATTAGTTCTATACTGGCGAGAATTTGGGCGATAATATTTACAGCCTGATGAGTTTCACAGGCCCCAACATCAACACAAACACAAATAACACAATGCATAATTTTTGAATATAGAGACGAACTCACCATAAGTTTTAAAGGCAGTACAATATGGGTAGGAAACTTCGCACACGTATACAAGCAACTGAGAGCCAGCTTACGCACTTGCTGTAAATCAAACAAGAAATGGTTTTCAATCAGAAGAGGTTTGTTTAGGTTCACAGAAAAGCCAGTTCTTTAAGACAACTTGCCAATATTTTGCCTACATTTTCCTGTAATATATATCTAGTTAGGAATCGATAAAAGCGTGACACAGTATTTGCAGACATATTTTAGTGTCCCTTTGACACCTACTTGACACTTGAGTTTAGCTATGTGGAGCCAAAGGCTAAGAAAGGTCTGACATAATATGGACTAGACGAATTTGTGAATTCTTTTGAGCTATACCAGACATAGTTATTCACAATAATTATATATTACAATTGTTACAAAATACATCCCCGTTTGTCGGGTATAGGAAATTCTAGGAATGCTAAACTTACCATAGAGTCCTTGAAACGTGTCAAACGCAACAACCTTGGAGTGACATCGTGAAAGTATTCTTTCAATTTTTCTTTGGCATCCTCACTGCTCATCAACTCAAACAATGCCGTTAGCGAAGAAAGCAAAATAACTTTACTCGCAGATTCGCATGACAAACTGGCAACCAACAAAGGAAAGACCTGAAAAAAATAACAAAATATTGGATGCGATGGTCGATGGCACTCGTATTGATACCCTTTGTAAAGGTTTCACGAATTAGTCTTTCTTTAATGATATACATAGTTTGCATAGCAGCCATAGACATTAGAACCAGAAAAGAAAGTATTTTGATTCAGTGTTTGATTGTCATCTTATTAGCGTTTCGTTTACTACAGACTTATTTAAATTATGCCCATCCACTGGTAGTCTTGCAGAAGGTTAGTGGATCATAAAAAAATTTCATTGACATCACCCTTGTAATGTCAGAGAAAATCGAATCGAACCGAAAACAGTTTCCATTACCATGCATTTCGCTTGTAATTTTTCCCCGAATTCTACGTAAATAAGCATTATACCATGCGGTACATGATTCCTAGCTTATGGGAAAAGCATAAAACTTATCTTCGGTTGGCACCACTGCTGACTTCGATTACATCTCACTTCGTCCTGTGATTTCCTCCTTGTTAGAATACGTTCCTGTTATGCCACCTCCCGATACGATAATAAATAAATGATGTATGAGGAAAAACTGGGATGATAAGAATACGTTTTTACCATTTAATATTATTATCACGTATAAACGTGATAATAATGGCACCCTGCCCTGGAGTGAAAAACAGTACAAAAATCTCGTTTTTGCCATTTTCCTTGTCCCAGTTTTTCCTCATAACATCATTTATTAAGTTGCGACCCTCAGGTCCAACTTTATGCGATCACTCCTAACAGTCTGTCTGTCTGTCTGTCTGTCTGTGAACAAATTCTGCGGAAGGAGGTCCGAGACAACTAGGTATGGGGGAGTTCTGAGACAACTAGGTAGGGGAGTTCTGAGACTACTAGGTATGAGGGAGTTCTG
>JABASH010000852.1:0-32506 GCA_019776445.1 Tomocerus maximus | reverse complement strand
ACAACAGGCACAGGAGTTTATTAGGAACATATAATGCTACAACATTACAATAGTTGCATTTTTCATGCAGATTTCTATATTGGTTTTGATTTATAAGTCAATATGACGTTTTTATAAATGGTAGTATCATTTCTCAGGACCATCACTATTGATGCTTGGTTGTTGATTAACCTTGGATTAACCTATATTATGTACATATACCAGCGAAGTGAATTTCAATGCATATTTTGCAATCTCTTCTAAATGTGTGCATGTGTTGACGCATGTACAAGTTTATTTGATGTAAAAGGATTCCTATGAAATAATGTATGATCAGGAGGACTGGAAAAGTCCAAATATCTGTTTTGACATTCACTAGTTTGTACTTTTGACTTTGACATGACGTCATGTTGTGTGCTAACAAGATGTCAAAAAAATAAAACCTTATCAATATAAAAGCAAATTTATTTATTTTGTAATAATAAGGCCAGGGCCAGTCTAAATGATGGAAAAGTTTGTTGATCCAAAATGGTAAACAACTCCCTTTAGTAACTTCCCTTCTCAAAATTGTTGCATGTACAATTACTAAATGAATAACGCTTCATGTGGACAATTCTGAGCCACGTAAGATTCCATATCAATACAAATACATATTGTTCTATTACATCGACAACGTTTTTGGGGATTAAGAATGTTTTACGTTTAGTTTTATAATATATCGTTTGCCATAAAGTAGATGTATCGTTTGCCATAAGTAGACAAATAATCTTCCGGAATGTTCCCTGAATATTCCTGATTTGGAATACAGCATCCATTTCTGTTTCTGACTTCCTATTAGCAGATTTACGGCAGAAATCTAGAAGGAGGTTATTATTAGGGAGAGTGAGCAACATGCGACTTACAATGTAAAAGTGTATGAATTTTAAAATAAAAAATACGAAATGAGAGTGAGAATGTTGTGACATGGAGAGGGTGGAGGTTGTTAGCGATATTAGTGTGGCTGCTGCTGGTGTGTGCGTGTGAGTGAGTGAATCTGAGGAGCACAAGTTTTTGGGTTGACGAGCTGAGGAGAATATTATTGGTGACAGACAGAGCAGAACGGAGAGATGAGCAGAGCTTGCCAGGAACGACTCACATTGAGCCAGTGAATGAGGGAGTCTTTCTATCGATGGAGAGCAATGGAAATGGTATGGATGGCAACTACGATATCTAAAACAGTCTAAAGTACATCGTAAATTGCATCATAGTCATAGAGAGTTGGAAATGACTATAACCGGATTGGAGCAGGTGTATAGCCTTATACGGATACATGCGTATGAAAATGTGAGACAAGAAGTCAAAGCCAGAAATGGGATTCGTAAGTAAACTCCCTCGTCTTCCACTTTCAATATTTACCTCAAGGAACAGTTCCTAACAATATCCCAGAGAGAACTCGTTCAGCGGATGTAACTTGACTAGGTAAGAACTCTCAAGAAGATAGGATATTATAGCACATAAGTGTCTACTACACAAAAGTCATATCTCCTGGTAATAACAGTTGATGTTAGACTCTATGCAGGATTGCCATAATCGCTCTTCCTTCCTTATCCAATGGATACGTTACAGAATATGCAAGCCATTATAGACGCTCCTCGTTATGTCACATAAGCTTTCTCATTTGGTTCGATCAGCAAGAAGTATTCTTGCGAGAATCTTCAATTCAGTTCACCTCACTCTTCCCTCCCTCCCTCATTTGCTTTTCTAGACGTCTTATCCATATCCCTACTACTTACTATACACAATTACAAGTGGGTAATTTTTCCAGCAGATCACCCTGCAACGTCCCTCCTTCACATTTATCGAGAGACTATCTTTTACATATATAATACTCAAATGCTGATCCCGACACAAAGATATGTGGCACGACAAGCTACGCACAGTCATGACCGGGATCTATCTACAGAACTACGGCAGACACATGACATTCTGCCAGAAAATTTGCATCATTAGAATTACGGATGGGTATCTATATGTAATAAGTATCTCCTGTGGGTGCGACGAATGGGTCTGTATTTGCTCTATGTCTCCAGGATATATATTTGGGCCTAGAAAAGTATTACACTTGGATAGCATCGTCTAATAAAATTCGTTTTGGTTCGACTTGGCTGGATGAATGGCCTCGAGCATTGATGATTCCAGATGAACTTTTCTTCCCAGTATAGTCTACATCGATCAAAGCTAGCATAACGGCGAGGAATTTCATTTTCATCTGAAAGCAAGAGAAAGGGAAGTGTGCTCATATGACTTGTATTATGTATATACCATTTCATTACATACCCATCAGTTACAAATATGGATTCCGTCCTCGCCCTCCTCTATGCGTTATCTTACCTATCTGTTACGACGGGGCCAGTGCTGCACGGGGCTTCCAAGGACACTGACCACTTTAGTAAAACGCTTAAAGTGCCACCACCAAATACACATGTATGCATAGTGTCACCACCAACCCAATAATCACCACCATCACAATTGTCGCCACCAACACAAGTGTCACCACCAACAGTGGTCATTTAGTCACAACTCAGTATATTCATCGACATGAACATTCATTCCCTACACAAATCACTGTATTGACAATTCTTCTTTAATTCTTTAGAACAGCCCATTACAGCATCGTTATCTATTATACAGCCATTGCAACTGAAGGCCCCCGGAGCACCGAAACTCTTTCTATCATCTCCTACATCTCCCGTCAACTGCATAGTTATTTACTCATATTTACAAATGTCCATGGCCAATAAGATAATAATTTTAACAGATGATTTTATCTATGAAGATGTTTTATTAGCCTCTTCTCATTTATTTTATGCTTACTAGCTTACTACTCAGCAATTCCTGGGCTGATATCAAGAAATAGCGCTTTACTCTTCAGAAGAAGTATGACAAGAATGAAGAAGTAAATATTGGTCCTATTGGTCCTCAGGTGAAAGTAAATAAAATTTTCTAGTTCATGACCGTTGTACTTGATTTATTGCTAGATAGTTGCAAAATTGCAAAACAACATGATGTAATGTGACTTACATTGGCAATCGACATGAAAAATGTTATTGTTTTATGCGAAAGAAATCGTTTTGCAAACAAAAACATAGTGAATACAAAACTAAATAGGTCATTCCATCCCTGAGTTACAAATATTGTGGATAATCTGTATTAGTGATAGAATGTACCGTTAGGAAACTTAATCGATTTGCGAATAATATTCTCTATAGTTTCAACGTAAGGATGTTGGCAATGACCAAATACTAACTGGTCACAACTTTAATTTATATTACATGAATGCTAAGGATTTATCAAAAATTTGTAATAGAACTAAACTGAAATTATACCATATTCTGAACACAATAAATGTGTATCTTGATTATACATCCTAATCTATACATTAGATTAGCAATTATCGATTACTCACAAACATAATGCATTATTCAAGATAAATCCACAATCTGATAGATCTATATATACATTATTGTACCAATTAGCTCCATTTAATTAATGGAAACAAAGCTAGAAGATATAATAATACCATGACCATATGGTAATCACATACATCGTACATTCGTAGTAGTAGTTTGTGTCATAATTTTTAACAAAGCATATGACAGAAGATTGAGATTTACTTTATCAAAAGCTCAAAATTAAGTGATTGTTCGTAGCGCATCACCGAAATAATCGAGTGTTTAATAAACATTAAGTCTTCCATAGAATGATAACTGATAACTTTTGTTAAAATGGGAGAAACAGCAAGCATAGGTAAGAGTGTGAGTCTAAGGACAGTTTGAGGAGGGTATGTGAGAGGAACGGAGTTGTTCCTTGACAAAGAGTTAGGAGTAATATCTTAAGTATCTATCTGAAAATATTGTATTCTTTGCAGTGTTTTGCTTTGGTTGTCCATGTTTTGGTTAGTGCTGGTGTGATGGTAAGCAGATACAGAGTTTCTGGTCCGTTTCTAGCTCCCTCCAGATTTCCAGACATGCATATTATCCAGGATGGTATATATACTGGAGTAGGAAAGAGTGCTGGAGACGAAGATGTAGGGAAGCAGTGCATAGGAGCTGAGTTTAGTGTGTCCTTTTCGGAGGTGACGGGTCCTGGTTGTGGATGTTCGGGTAGTAGCAGTGTAGATTTGTCCGGGCATTTGGGCTGGAGTGCTGGAGTGGGGACAGGGACGAGTGCAGGGAAGGAGGTTGGCTGTGGTGATTGCACTCTGGATGCCAATGGAACGGAATGGATTCTTACAGGGAGAATAAGTAGAAGTTGAAGGCTCTCACCCATTCAATTTAAAACACGGTTAGCTTATTTTAGTAGGAGCTTAGTTTGGAGACTGGTTCGTCTGACGAAAGGAATAGCATTAGCGTATGCAATGTATTGAAGTGAAGAAAGCAGTCCGGGAAAGGAGTCTTTTGATTTCCATTGCCTTCCTGGTGCTTCACGTTACTGAGAGGAGCTCTGCTTTCCTTTTTGGATTTACTTATTCTTGCTATTCTTCAGAGTGGATTCCATTGAGAACAGAACACTTGCTAGATTTTGGCTTCTTTTCCCTTGAATGCAACCTAATAGCATTCTATTTTGTAGACACTATAATGATATAAACCAAGAATGTGGAAATAGCGATGAGTTGTATTCTTTATAAGGTTGAATACAGATGTAGTAGCTATAGGTACCCATCTGCACTTTCAGCTCTGAAATAGGAAACACTGAAAATTTGAGACTAACTTGCTGAGTTGTGCTAAGTTGACTTTGCTTTACTTCAGCTGAATAGAATGGAACAGAACAGAAGAGACTAGTAAATAGTGAAAAGAGTTTCGACGTGGGGAAGAGAGTCGACTCTAATAGAATGCTACACACACAATATATACCGATCTATAAGGAATAGTGATCTGAAGTCATGTCAAGGATTTACATG
This sequence comes from Tomocerus maximus, assembly GCA_019776445.1. Lineage (NCBI taxonomy): Eukaryota > Metazoa > Arthropoda > Collembola > Entomobryomorpha > Tomoceridae > Tomocerus > Tomocerus maximus. Next base: position 27,588 of record JABASH010000852.1, on the reverse strand, counting down.
CGAACAGATGCATCTTGTCCAACATCGATTATAATGTAACCAAAGAGAAATTCAATTCAACTTAAGCATTACATAGCACGTAGTATATTTATGGCCCTATAAGACACTTTCTTTTCCTGCCCATTTCTGTTTTCAAATACAAGTGGGTAGTCAGATGATTTCGTTATGTACTGCCGAATACATTATAAAACCAAAGTGAATTTCTTATGTATATCCCCTCGACATTTATTTCCACAATCGCAATCGTAATGTACACTCTACGTTGCATCTATTAGTATATTCTCCCCACACACTACACACATACACACTAGACTCACTACCATCGCTTACTTTGCCAAAGAAAAGCAAAGCAAGTCAAGGGAATCTGAAAGAATGTGCTTCACTCTTTCTTCCTCCAACTTTTTCAACCACCATACCATTACAAATTGAAAAAGAAGTTAAGACGAGAAGAAAAGAAAAGGCTCAGACTACACTAACGTAACGTACGTAGGGAGTTTAGTTTATTTTTCAACCCAAAAACTGTATATCTATATTTATAACACCTTCTGCTACTACCTCCTACATAAATACTTTCTACAATGAAGGATTCACATACGTCTAGCTAAGTATGTAATACATGTCCAACCTTATAAGTTTTCTAGTGCCTACTCCAAGGACAAATATAATAATAGTCTATACACCGAGAACAATGCAGAGGCTTACATTCCGAACATCTCTATACTATTAACTTACACAACTGAAGATACAACTCAGAAGTTAGGATTTTACAAATTATAGAGTACCTACAACTACTTAGCTAAATATTCTTTTCTGTAGAGTCTGCAAGATCTGATCCCTGAGAACCACAACTGGAGGATTACAATTTGACAATGCTATCTTTGGTTATCAAACTAAATGGTATGGCTGTTTAAGGGAAAGAGTCATAAATTATAAAGATGCCTATAAACATTATTTGGCACAGTGTCTAGTGGCATGGGCATGAAATGGACTGCACAAGGTCGTTCTCCTCACCTCAGGGCTCTTGTAGCTTATGAAACTAGTTAATATGGAGGGTTTGAATTAGAGGTAGCTGTATATAAGTTGGACCTGATTTTACATCTTCTTTTACGAGAGAATTTCATCAGAGGTTTTAAGAGGCTACTTAGTTTTGTATAGCTATGGGATATTTTCTAATATTATTACATTATCTTTATAATGGAGGTATATGTCTAAGAAGTCAGATGAGAGAGCAGGTAGAGAGATGGATGTTGGAAAGTAAACTTAACTCGACAGAAGTGAAGTGGAGGGAAAGAAGAATTTCGTCTGGCAACATAACAGAGAAACTTAGTTGGTAGGGAAAGTATTTGAGAGAAAGAAGGACACGGAGAAAAGTAGATTTGAGGCGGAAATCAACGTGAGAGTTTCTACGGGTGCTCTTCTTTCTCCAGCTCAGCTCAATGCTCTTCTCCTGGAGAAATAGGAATGACTAGTCTAGTCATCGTGTCGACTCAACTTTGTGTGTATTGGACTTGTACGCTCCAATGATTCCCTTCTCAGAACCTTCATTCCCTTTCGTCTTATTCGCTTTCTTTGCAAAGTTGATGAGAAGTCTTCACGAGCCATGGCAATTGCCAAAGCAAACCAAACCAAGGGAAAGCAATGCAGAGGAGACCCAAAGCTCAGCAGCTCCGTCCAAACGAAAAGAAAGCATTTGCTATCTGTTTATTGTTAGTTTCTTAGTCAAACTTATATACCTTACTCTGCTCTACTTTTCAGTCTATTACTCCATATTATATTTTCACAACACTCTGCATACTTTCTTCATTTCACTTTTTACAGCACACACCAAAACTTAAATAACATTACGACATAGTGCCTCCTATTACCAGACACACTTGCATAGTCCCTATATACCTAAATACATCTGTTAGTATAATGAGGACTCAAATTGAAAGAATACAAAACATGTACAAAGTATACGCGTAGAAATAGCTTTGTGCTCGATATGCCTGTGTACAGTGCTGAGGGTAATAAGTATGTAGGTATGTCTATGTGTAATGTGCAGCTATGTATTTGTGTAGCTGCATTCTAAATGGGAATTGTTAGTTGGACCAGCATGTAATAATATTTCTTCGTATGTTTTCTTCTTCACCGTCCTTTCTCATCTCTTCCCTCCAACTCTTCCAAACGAAAAGTTTCGATTTTTACCCTTCTGCTTTTCTGCACACCAGCCCAGATAGAATATGATTTTTCACATGACTTGAGAATTTCCGTGCTTCCTCTATCTTTCCAGAATCCAAAATCCTCGCTGGGCTAGCTAAGGTCTCAATGGAATTCTTCGTCTACTACACTGCATTGTGCTCCCTATACTTATATCTCCGTCCCTCCACCTATTTTATTTCATTTCGTTTAGATCTTTTTTCTCTACCTATTGTAACTTCACATAGTACACTTATATCTAAAACGTATTACGCGTCTTATATCTAAGACTTTTGCTTATGAACATTGAGCATGGAGGAGCCATACACACACAAAGCAATAGACGCTCTAGCTAAAACATCATTTCGTTTCCCTCGGAATCCGTCATGCTGCACAATAAATAATGGTAAAAAGATAAGAAACGTGTTTATTTAGCGGAACCTAGCGAATTTTCGAAAACCCGAGTCCGGGTAACTCTTCCGTTTTTCCTTTAATAACTCCGCCAACTCTGTACGCAACCTTCTGTTGCTTCTTCTGAATTATAAAATTATTAAACTGTCGAGACTTATATGCACCACTATAACAGTAGCTTATGGTGAACGCAGTCATTCGACCTTACTGATAGCACATCTACGTAGCTACACTGTTCCTGTTTCCTACATGGCAAATAATAATATGTGCAATGCATACCCTGCACATTTACATTGTAATATCTCTTCAGTGTACTTAGCCCAGAATGTAACCTTTTAAATGAACACTGCCAAATTACTAGCAAACAATTAACATAATAATCACTTATCTATAGTTGGATGATTTGTTTATCTTTATTAGCCAGATGTGGTTGTGATGCATGTATGTAGATATTTCAGCGAATTCCTCATTTGCATAATCAAATAGATACTTTTGTATTTAGTACTGATTGGTCCAACTAAAGATGAGTAGTATTTGTTTCTGCGCAATAAACCATAAGAGTGGAGTAGTTGGAAAAGGTGAGTGCAAAAGGCAAGTGTCCTAATTCTGGAAATAATATGGAGACTGAAAAGAGAATAATTTAGATGAAGAGTAGGCAGAGGTACTAAGTAGTAATAGGGCGATAGGTAGTGTGGGTAGGCAGGAACAGGTACAGTTTGCAGTAATAAGGGTTTTGAACCACTTGTAATAATGTCGGATAATAAGGGGAGATAGGGAGATGGAATTACTGTCAAAAAGCGACAGGTATAAAGCCGAGCTTAGGTAAACAAGAGAAAGCAGAGTAAAAAGGGTAATGCTGAGCAGGAGTTCGTTTAAGCGGAGGAAGTGAGTTAACTAGGAGAAAGGGGAGCAAAGTGTATCGTAAAGGTGTACAATATAATATGCATTGATAAGGCAGGCGGGTATTTAGTATGCGAATGCCCGGGCTATATCGGTATAGTGGGTTGGCAGGCAGGGAAGGTGCAGGCTGACAAGGCGTAGGAGGTTTGGTAAAAAATGAAAGTAAAAGTGGTGAAACGGAGCAGCGGCCTGGGAAAGTCGAGCTCCACCTTCTCGTAGCTGGCTGCTGAAAGGAAAACACCCAGCCGGGGAACTCCGCCTTTAGTCTTGAGCACCTGCTGGTCCATCAAATTTGCACTTCTGGCTTGGCCTGTCTGTCTGTCGTGTAGGAAAATATTTGTATGTATGTACTCTCACTTCACTTCTCTTTAGTCTCCCTGACACTGACAGCTGCATCAAAAAGTTCCGTTTCCAACAGCTCACAAATAAACATTCTACATACGTACGCATTTGATCTGCAAGCTTACAACTGACTCTAAACCAGACTAACGGGACTCACACTCACTCTATACACTTATATGCTATCAAGACACAGCAGAAGGGCAGTAGTATGTAGACAGCTGAACGGAGAGAGCTCAACTCACTCACCACACTAGACTAAACTATAAACTCAACCTAACTAAAACTAACTATGTAGACTACGGTGTATCTGTCTCTATTACTGTAAACACACACTCTCTGCTTCATACACTACTCACTCTAAATAGACATACCCAAAGCGACTACATGCGATAGCATAACACACGCGACACTCACTCACAACATCACACCGACTTTCTCCCATTAAACTCTATTGCTCCAACTAATACACAACATATCACTGCCATTACACACATGCAGTATGTGTTACCTTCTAGAAAAAGACTCTTTGATCTCTCTAGGAGTAATAGCTGGGAAATTAAAAGGGGAGACGCAAATTGTAATTAGCCCCAGATTGATACGCAATGTAAACGGTACTATATACATAGTATTTGTAATTATTATTTGTTTTCCTATTTAGAATTATATTTGAGGTTAGTGAGTAGGTAGTGTAGGTTTGAAGTGTTTTGGAAGGGAAAGAGTTTGTAAATAGTGTGTAGTGATGATATCCTTATTTTATGTAGAGTCTCGTGTAGGGAATGTTATATAGAATGGAGGGAGTAATAGTTGTTGAGTATATATGGATAAGACGAGACATTACTTGGCCACACTTTATCATCCGATCAGGGATTCTTTACGTCTTTTCATGACACTTGGGCATCCTCTGAGTTAGTCATAAAATGGAAGACTTGAGAAGAGAGCTGCTGACGAGGAGATTTCAGCTTCCGGAACTCTACTCTCCCCGGCCGACTTGGCTGGATGCAACGAAAACATCAATCCCACGGCTGTTTTGGTGGATGAGTATGTGTAGATGTAATATGTGCAGTTTTGTAGTCCTGGCTTGGATTGGTTTGCGTTGAATTGACTTGAATTACAAGCATTCCCTTGATGGGCTATATACAAAGCCCGACTTTTGCCTTATGTGCTCTTCAATTAGCAAGTCATGGCACAACAGACTAGAGATAACCTCCTGTGTGTACACTCTAGTAGTGGCAGTGGTGGTAGTAGCTATTGAAAATGAGGCAACAGAGATCTGTAGTACTTTAGAGTATACAGGTTGGCACTAGGAAGAAGTATTAGATTTTGCAGTAGTAAGCTGTATTGTACCTTAGATAAAAGTAAAAGCACAATAACAATGTGAGCTAGGGCACTACAAACAATACACCTTATTCAGCAGCCGTTCTGTTGAGCGTGCAATTTCGTGTCTAATATAGAGGAGGGAAGATTCACTACTGTTTGTATAATGCAAGGTGCACACGAGCGAGTTAAGAAATATCTATAAAACCTGTCCACGAATAAAAAAGCTCACAATAAAACATAAATTATGGCAAAATGTGCCTCTTGGAGAGAATAGACCAATTTGAGAGTCGAAAAGGATGCTATACAATTAATGGTCTTTCACAATTTCTCTCTCCATGCGATCTACAAAACTACACTCGCTCCTAACTCACTACCTTAATACTCTTTTCTGCCAACATCTTAACCAATAACATAACATATCCGACGCATTTAATCTTCTTTCCCTACCAACTACTACTACAACACTTCCCAGCCTCTTCATACTACCCACATTACACAAACAACCTACCGATACTACTACAATCCACCCTTCCTGTCTAATAATAACTACACAACACCTAACTACTAAATAAATAACTCCGTTGAGATACCTAATTCATATCGAAATTTTCTGACACCAATCATTAAACATAAATGATCCTACTCACCAAAATCTCTAACCATTTCATCGCGTCCTACTACAATTAATTACATCTGTTTTAATTCAATTGCATATTTTGTATGTCTTAATTTAACAGTTTGTGCTTGTGCATAAATAAATTTTATTTTGTTTTACAAGTGTACATACAAGGGTCTTAATAGTTTGACATTGCAAAACAACTACCTGCGGATATTGTGTCATTTTACACCATTGATTTTTGGATTTCACAAGAGTACATAAAAAACGGAAGGAATATATTGGCATTAGGAAAGAGCATTGCTTAATATTATATCTTTAGTTGTGCACAGTAAGATGATTCTTAGTGTTCATTTCTTAAAGCGAGAGGTAAAACGAGGAGGGAAAGCTCATTTAAATTACAATTTCGGTTGAAGGTGACGTGAGGCTGTCAAGCAAAAGGGTGCAATTTAAACGAGAGCAATACTTAAAGAGAATTTCAAAGGAAATGAAGTATGGTAATGGAAAATGAGCATACTTACTGATTGTGAGATGAGGAGAAGAGTAGCAAAGGAGGCGTCTAATGCTACCCTTCCCCAATATAGAGATATACTTGCACTGAGTATACAGAGCTAGACAATACAGAGTTAAATATAGACACTTAAGATATTATATAAGATAGAAACACATGATATACATAGTGAGAGCATTGAAAGCAAAGAAATCAGAGTACACTTAAGCTAGGTGTAAGTTAAGTGTTCGGTAGCAGCCATAGGAATTCAAGAGTTTATGCCGGGCTAAGAAATTCAAGAGAGTAATGTAAAACAGTGGCTTTCTCATTGTAGGGTCTAGTCCAGAGTGTACGCTGTACAGATACATAGGAAACGTATTACTCCAAATAACTACTACTCCCTTCTTTAGCCACTTACTTACGTTTCCTCTTTCTCTCCAAATGATATAAATATAATGGAGCCACCTAAGGTATTCTGTTGTGTATCTCCTGGATGGAGCAGCTCTACTCTCGGCACAAGTCAATGTGCAGAAATAAAATGGAAAGAGGGCAGACGAAGAAATCTTTACGAGGAGAGAAAATTGCACAGCAGTCAATGTATCATGGAGCGATTCCCTTTTCACTGTCTTGTCTTCAACCTCTTCACTTTCCCTACCTATACACCAATGCATATACTACATTGACACATAATATATGTGATACTACTACAAACACATACACAGTTCAACTCAACATCACATCTGTCTGTTCAGCCCTGAACAACTACCTACACTTATTCTTACTACTCTACATCTACTATACTATCTACCGTTTTCCTCACCTTCACTCTCCATTTCTATTCTACTGTGGATTATTAAGGTGCGTTAGCCACATTACAAAAATGCCCGATCTGGTCCGTGTGTTCGCGATATAACTTTTGAATAGATTAAGATACAACTCTCAAATTTTCTGTGTCATCTAGAGGTCAATAGGACCACTGAGGTTGTAAAAACGGACGCACCCCCAGACTGGGGGAGTGGTTTAAAAATTGAAAATCAGTATAACTGTGGTTCTATTTATTGTAGAAGGTCGTCAATGGTAAGTAGAGGTCAAAGGTCAAAAAACTGAAAATCAGCACAACTTGGACTTTGGACTGTGATAACGTTTCCAAGTTCCCCAGAGACTCTTTTAGTTGGTATTTAATTTATGTATTTAGTTTATTACTAAGGCCTGCTGTTAACAATTTCGAAAGACTTAGGTACCAATATTTGGCTTAATTTCGAAAGATGCTAACCCAGAGTGGAGTTTATAGTTTTATATGGTTTTATACATTGAAAACGCGTTTGTGTATTTGAAACACGAATTTCGGACGTTGGGACGATTACTACATTGTAACATTATTTACAAAACATTTGTATTTTATTATATAATTTACAGTAGGTAAAAGGAAGCTTATAAGTTGGAATGTCTATCCTGTAGATTGAATTATTTTACTAAATTCTTGGTAATGCCTGTGCTAAAAGTCTAGTAATCTACATACCTAATAAAATTATTCACTCCCTAGTAATTTTCTTCACTAGTTAATTCTCCTATAGATAATACAGGTAAAGCAAAATATGTAAAACTTGCTTTGATTTGTTACTAGTTTCACCAGGAGTAATAAATAAATCCATTGGTTGGAATCATAGTTGTTTATGGATAGGAAAACAGGAGGAGGAATGGTAGAAATACGGTGTAAAGTGTGATAGTGCGAAGTTTAGGTGGGTTGTATTTCTTTCCTTATTGTTACTTTTGCTTTCAGCTGAATGACTGAATGCATCTGTAGTATTTGCACTGTGTAGTGTAGCGATGTCGTTGATTGGAGTGATACTGAGAGTAAAGTAAACCTGTCTCCATCAGACAAGCCAATATAGCGTCCAAAGGAAAGACATCCAAGTCAAACAACCCACTTCACTAGCGTATTTCTACAAGGAACATTACTTTTCGGAGAGTGAACACGATATACTCATCGTTAGTACATAAATACAACAAAGCTACACGTTTTACTTGATTTGCCTTACCCTGTTACTTACGTTAGTATGTATCTAATGTGGTCTAAGTAGGTGACTTGAGTCTTCAGTTTGGGAATCTTCCCTCGGTATTACATATCGGATGAGAGAATGTACAATTTAATAAATATACCAAATAGTAATCCAAGTAGTTCAGGAATGTAAGTATATTTGTTCCAAGTACTTTTATATAACAATTGTTCCCTATATAGTATATACAAAGATTCATTTCTTAATAGTATATACATATACCGCTTATAAGTATATATGGATATTATTAGTAGGTATATAGATCTATAGCGGAAGTCTTGTGTCTAATGCCTGAAGAGTTGACTCACGATGAGCTCGCATCTCTGCCGGTTTGCTCCTGCTTATTTATGTAGTAGTGTACTTCCCTTTGGAAATTCCTTGAGTAAACCAAAGTCAATTTCAAGCTTCAGTCAGATCAGAGTTTGACTTCCTTTTCTGTATGAACAAGTAAGTCTTGATTTGAGATTCACTTGAGTCAGTTCCACTTTTTCCTTCTTGAATTTCAACTGAACTGTTGGGAGAGTCGACCTGGGATGGCGTCAGGGCATCGTCTACATCGCATCAGCTCACAATCAGCTCAGTTCTCCAATGATATCACATTGTCTCTTCTCACGTTACATAATACATACAAAACTTTCTTTCTTGCTATGTCGATGGGTTCTAAATTACTTAACTTTCCACTCCAGTTCTAGCTTTCTGATGTAACTGGATCTCTAAATAAATTCAACAGTGCTAGTAATTAGAAATGTGTTGAAGATATTAAAATTTGTTCATAATCTGCTACCATTACAAATCTCTTGACGATATAAAAAATTCTTGAGATAGTTGCAGTTAGTATTGAACAAAAAATGGTTGAGAGAAACAATATGGGTTCGGTAATTCGGGAGTATTTTCTACAGTATGAGAAGGGTTAATACAAATAGTTATGTAAAAGAAGTCGGCGTGTGTACGTGGTATCTCTCTAGTTGCGATCAATCTGTAGCCTGAATTCAAAGCATACATTGCATTGCATTACGCTGCATTGCATTTTTAACATTCCATTCTGACTCTGGTTGTTGAGGCTGACTGTCGTGGGATGTGATGTCTACCATTCGGTTCTACTACTTTACAAAGGGAATGTATCCTCTGTTCGAGATATGAATTCTTATCGCATATTCACGACGATAGGCAGCAAATGACTGAACTCAACGCACTCCACTCACATCTCTCAGATCTTTCTGTTTCTCTTTCTCACTCATCCGACCAAGGACGAACTACTACGTATGTATAGTACTACGAAATAGTAAAACACCCGAGATAAGTCGACAGAAGGAGAGACTAAACCAAAATACACAATACTAATGTGAGTGAGTGAATAAGCAGACAGCTCTCTCTTTCTCCTCGTCACATCCCTATAACCATAGTACTCTATAGTTATATAGATTTATATGCTATATATAGTAGTATATAGATTTATAGGCTATATATAGCAGTAGAGTATAAGTTTATATAAGGAAACGTAGGATTCACATGAATAAAATGCAAAGTAGAGAGCCGCGAGTCAAACATTTCCATTTGGTTCATTTGGGTTGCCTGAAAGACCCTCTTCAATAAAACATGAGATCACAAAATGGACGGAAATAAATGAAACAGTTCAAAAGCACCGGAGAGATAGGAAGAGTACACTACTAAAGTAATGCAAAGTGCAGTACGGAACAGACACTAGAACATTCACTCTCCTAAAACTAAACTAAAGCATCACATCAGCACAAGAAAAACCTCAGAGACTCAAACTCAGCTCTTTCCACTTCAAATAGCCACCACGGCTACCATCCCAATCAACAACAGACACTTTTCCCTCCCTACATAACTTCACTCTCCACACGTCATATCTATAGTCGACAAACCCTCCCATACTCTTACCTACTCACACAAACACTTTATATAATTTATAAATTGTAGTCCACTACATTCCCACTAGTAGTCTAAGTGCAAAAACGCCCTAAATGTATGCTTTCTCTTATTAATTATGAACATCCTAAACCATCTCCCTCTCTAATAGCTTCCCATCCATTCCACTCTTTGCAAATATATAACCATTTAACTTTTCTTCCCGCTATTCCACTAATAATACATGAGACAGCTACATCAAAACACTTTTATACCAGATAACACACTCATTCGCCTAATCACTTATCAGTCATGCTAATCACTATAATCACTTTATAGTTCCCACTTGATATAAAAATATTTGTTCCACCAAAATAGCTACGTACTCTCAACGTCTCAACCTGTCTCAATCCACTAAAATAGAAACCACATGAGATAAAGTAAATTGTAAACGCGGTTTAATTACTATAATCTCATTTCGTAGAAAATGTCCTGAATTACTGTTCCATAAGTAATGTTTGAACAACCTATATTGACTCATGCGATATATTTTACTGCTTCAATTCGTTGGTTGCCCACGTCTCGTTGCATAAGATTCTAAATTCACTGTGACAGAGCTTAAAAGTGAACATGGAACTCTTATTTTATACTGTTACCATGATTTGAACTGAATCTGTAGGAAATTTAGCAAGAAATGTGAAAATTGGGAAAATTTCAGCCTTCTCCAAGAACTATAGGTAGTGGTAACTGTATTTCCTGAAGTACAGTAAGTGGTAGTAGAAATAGCACAAAAAACGAAACAATTTCCTTTATATATTCCATAAGATTATAAGTAGTTCGTGTTGTTTTTGCCAATGCTGATACCTATATATAAGTAGGGACTGGATTTCACTCTCGCACTGTAGCATACACATTCTGAGACTTTTTTTCATTTTTTTTGGGTTTCACCCATATCATATCGCAACATAACACAACACGCATTCAATTTACATAATAGATACAGTAAGTATAAGAAATAAGAGTGAGCATGTATTTGAGTGTAGCTATGTGTATATGTATAAAACGCGTGTGGAATATGATATCACTTTATAGGGAAGTATATTTGCATTCCATATCCAGTATAAATAGGACAAAAGACACCTCCTTTTTTGTCTATGAGAATTTCTATCTATTTCTCAGTGTGTCTCTCCTGTAAATGTGTTAGGCTGCCGAAGTGCAACATATGTCAAAGTTGGAAATTGGCATGCTAGTGAAAAATGCCACAGCACATTCCACCCTCGACTCATGAAAATTCAGTTGGTTTCATTTTATCTCATCACACACACACCACATTCCCATCACTTATGCATGTATGTGTCGACCTATTGTTCAGTTTACTCTTCTGCCTGCCATACTACAGCACTCCAACTCACTACTCATCTCTCCCGCTATAAAACAGAGCAGAAATGTACAATATAAATATACCTAATGTAACCATTTCATAATAACAACCGTTTCACAAGTTTTTCTTCCATTCCTAAGGAATCCTTTATACATAAAGTAGCTAGGTACTCTTGAAATTGTTTACTACATTTACTATACCTATACACATATAAGAATGTATTTCTTATATATACATATAAATAATGTAATTCTTATATTGCAACTCAGTTTTAAGAGTAGTAGTTACAGAATGGGGAAGTAGTATTAACCATAGAGCTTAAATTTTTATCCTGTGTACGATTATTTCTTTGTCTGTCTTGACTGCATGTAGTAATAATAGAGGAGAGAGTCCATAGAGAGAAAATGGATAATAGCCTGAAACAGGGAAAGCTTATACATTTAGTAGTGGAAAATATACTTTACTTTAGTGCGTCTAGTGCCTACTTCATCTTAATAACATTTACATGCATTTACTCAAATAGGAAAATAACTGCAGCTCCAACCTTGCCATCAAGTCAGCGTTTACAGGAAAGAAAGTTCACACTTTCTCAATTATTCATAGTAGTTAAGATAAGTCAAAGCAAAGCCTCCCCTTTCCCTTTAATTATTTTTAAATAAGCTCTTTCACTGAAATTATGTGGAGGAGAAAAGCCTGAGTAATACACTTAGGCGAATTTTATTACGAGAAGGTAAATAAATCTCCAGCCTTGAGCAACTCTTACTAAGCTGAGCAAAGAAAACGGATTTACTAGGAGCAGGAGAAGTTGTTGGTAAATATTTGAAACCAATTAAGATTAAACTTTGATAATCGAGAGGTTGTGAAACATTTTGTTACTTCCGGACTAGATCCCTAGACGTGTAGCTTGTTTAACTACTCTATTTGTATAAATATGCGCACTGCAAAGAGTCTTTCTAATCATTTCAATGTTTGGCTTTGTCAACTTTCCCGATGCTACGCTCATTCACGTAAATATTAAAGATGGCATCATTAAACTTTATGGAAGCGTTTACATGATACTTTAAGCTACACTACTGCAATGCACATGATAATGCCTTCTCCTTACCAGCAGTTTCCCTAATATTAGTCTCCTATTATTGAAACAACTTTATTTGGTTAGTAACAGATCCTACTTCCCTTTCCTTTTGCCCGAGATAATATTCTGCCAATCATACTTTGTATTTTCTCAACTATACACACAATATTTACCATCCACTATGTAACAGGTAATTCCATGTACAAAAGACTAGAAATGCTCCCAGCAAATGTAGTAATGTCTACTTTTTATTGATTGACTCACTATGCAGCTATACACATCTTGATGGCATTCTAAAATACTCGCATACCTATATCCCCATATTTATAGTATGACTGCATATACATTTATAGTAGATGATGAAATAGGATGGGAACATTCTCAGCAGTCTTCCTCTTCCCGGTTGGATTGTTGCTTTTCGACCTTCTCAAAATATTTATCCTTTCTTGAGAATCAGTAAATCCCCGGAGGAGACTACTACCTGTGTACTTAAAGAGAATACATGTACTAAAACGTGGATTCATCTGGTTTGCGTTTGTCGTTCCGTTAGTCTCTCATCGCTTCTCTGTCCCTTGACATCACTGAACTATGCGACCAAAAATGACAGATATACTCTATAGGTACTTATTTGTATGTTCAAAGGAAAATTCGGATGCCCTGACCTGACTTCTCCGTAGTCACAGTCATGGCTCATCATATATTGAAGCACAAACAAAGTAACTCAAGTAACACCAGGTCGCATGAGATTCCACCCCAGCTCACGTCAAGCTGATTTCCCAGTGAATAACGAAAATTGAAGTGAAAATCTCTTGGACCGTGATCCAGCTACGCAAAATGGATTGCCTACCCTCTTTTCTTACTCACCTTGGCCACCGATCCAATATCCAATGAATCATCTTAAAAGACACTTCCTTTCCCTTACTTTTCTTAGTTGAGACTTATGTCTTATACCAAGGAAATATTCCACATGTAGTTACACATATCTTTTAGGAATCCGAAAAGAACAGGCGAAACCTTTGCCTGGCCGTTGCGCTTGTTATGCACGATGAACTTCAAATCAAACGACACATCTACATTAAAAATAGTGCGGTATAATAAAATTCGTATATGAAATTAAAATGGGCTTGTAAATTGCAAAAATATTTGCACAAGACGAAAATGATGTTATTCATTCATTTAGAGTGCATTAGTGGAAAATGAATTGGTAAAATGATAGTGTCATTGATATATAACTCAGAGGTAGTGACAGAAAGAATGTCAACTGCGAAAACAAGGAACGCACTTGGTGATGTGATAAACCGAAACATGTCGATGTAGCGTAAACTGACGGCCAATAGATCTCAATTTTGGATTAGGATTGGAATTTAGAGACAGGTCATAAACTTGGAACGTGAGCTTCATTTTGATAAGGTGAGCTGGAGAAAAGCAAAGAACTTTACGTCATTAGTCTACTTTTCCTTTTTTCTCGTTCAATACGTAAAGAAAATGCTGTTCCAGAAGAACTCCAATTTCCCTTTTACTTTCGCAATACAATGTGGAAACAGACAAAGAAGGAAAATTCCCTTTCATACAATGTCTCGCAACTTTCACAACTTATTTCGCCGGTGACTATTCCACCTGGTCTCATACATTCACCTTACCTTATTATAACGCTTTCTTGAGATTTCCCATTACTACTACCTTGGCGTTGTGACATAGACATAAATAAATGCTCCCAGGCTCTAATTCGCAACTCCGAGTAAAAGAGCTTTTCTTCAATTATGAAAAGACTGTTTACATGTAAAAGGGAAGGTTAAATAAACCAAGCTTTCTTTCTAGGGAATTTGATCTCCCTGTTAGCAACACTAATTATAAGGAATGGAAAGATCCAATGGAAATCATAGGCAAACCCAAAATATAAATCATTAGTCCAAATTAGGAGATGCTTAACAATTCCAACAAACATATCGATCCAATAAGCAAGTTCAGGGACTTTGTTAAGCATCCAGGTTCAACTTGTGAAAAAACTTGTACCTCGGATCCTACTTATTTCAAAACCATCATTATATTTTCTAACGAGGCATTAGCTGTATTTATCCCAGAAAATAAGCATTCTTCAAAAATACATTCGTCAAACGAAGTACTAAACATAGTACATAGTTATAGGGACCTACCTATGTTAATCAAATTGGCTGGGGACTAGAGCTAGCCAATAATATATTCCTAAACTGGATTTACTATTCCAGGAAAATCCTTGAGGAAATGAAATTCTATATCTTTATGGGGATATGTACACTATTTCAACATTATCGTAAGTCAGTCTTCCGTTGAAATGAAGTTTTCGAGTTAAGTATGTGACATAAATTATCGTTCAGAAGAATAATTGCTCCAGATAAAGAAATATTTAGTGCATTGACATCGCTCTTAATCTTGCGTGCCATTACTCACAGCAGTTTTTTGTTTCGCGCAAGTTTTTTTTACTTTAGTAGAAAAGCTATCCAAAAATGCTCGTAGCTCTTCTAGACTTATGGAGCTTATTTTAAGTTAAAAAAGTGCGATTTAGGTTTTGTCTGTATAAAAGACAGCTGGAGAAAAGAGGTTGGAATAAGTATATTTATCCTATTAGCTGGAGCAAGTGGTAGTCTGGTCTAGTAGTAAATAAACCATTGAAAAAGTTGCTAAACCATTGCAAATGGAGTAAAACAGAGGAACTTCAAGCCAGATAACGGTTATTTAAAATAAAAATTGCCATTAGTACTTTTCAAAGTAGTGAAATGGTTGAGTGGTAAAAATTAATATGTCGTAGTGGTAGTATCACAATCTTGGAAATGTGTCTACAACTTTTGACCCTTGACCTCAACCTACCATCGACCTGTTTATGGATTTATGGCTGCAGTTGCCCGAGTAGAATGATCCATCCGATCACGATCCATCTCACAACTTTCTGAACAACAGAACTAAAGTTGTAGTGATTTTTGTATTGATTTTTGATTTTACACCACTCCCCCAATCCGATTTGGCTCAAAACCTAATCAGTTGTTACTTTACATCTATACTTTCATTCTGTACAAGCAGATTCGAAAAAAGTTTTATCTTTAAACAGATATTCGACAGCGGACAAACGGGCCAGGTATTCCGAGCAAAACTATTAACTATTAGGAATGAGAGCTAACGGGTATACTTTGGTATCCTCGGGTATACTTTTCAGCTTAGGATATCGTCAGCGGCTCACGTTAGCTCTCATTCCTAATAGTGCCCTTAGGGTCGACCTTCTATCCTGCACTATGGTATTCGCACATTGGGTGGCAAAACCTCGGTTGCCTATGGGTGGTAACCTGAAGCTAAAGGGAGGTTTATTCCCAAGGTTATCGGGGTTTTGCCAAGCTTCGCGACAAAATGGTCAAAAACAGCTTCACGTTCACGGCTTAGCAACAAAAAATAATGTGCCCAACCTTTTATTTATTTGAGCCTTGATCCTACCCCATAAATTACTTCAGTTGTCGATTGTCCGAAATCAGATCTTCTGGGTTGAGTTTGCTGATTTGGTGTTTTACTTCGTTGATAAAAAGTTGTTTTGAAAATGGAAGGACTAGTGACCAACTTTGAAACTGCTTCCTCCGAGCCAAGTGAAAATGCTCAAATATCTAGAGCCATAAATCCTTTGGAAGTTGCTGGGGTAAGATCTTGCATTTAAAATAAAATCATTGACAGCGTCATATATTCTGCATTTTATTTTATACAAAAACACTCAAGATATATTTATATTTCTGTTCATTACAGATTATCAAGTGTGTGTTCACTTTTTTGCCACTGCGTGACATTAAGAATTGTCGTTTAGTCAGCAAGGAATGTAACTACCAGACTCTACCGTTTCTCAGAAAACTATCTCAAGTGAAATTCGGGTCACATTACGGAAATGAAGAATTTAAAAATGCATTTAGATTTAGCCTGACTGAGATTTTGTTTAATGCTTTACAACTTCGGACTTTTCGAATTCGGTTGGGACCAATGTTGCCGTTGAATTGGACCGAATCGGGGTTGCGAGAGGTACTGGCTGATTGGAAAACCAAATTAAAGGAACTGACGATCATGGATGTCGACATATTGGACGACCGCTTTCTGCCACGACATTTCAACATGTCAGATCTAATGAGCGAGGTCAACATTACAAAACTGAATGCTGTATCCTCCTTCAAAAGCCGACTGACGTTTTCGTTAAAAAGCTTGCTTCCCATTAAGATTCTACGACTTAGTGGATGCAACCTAATCATCACCGAAGAAGATCATCTTGCTGCAAACCATGTGGAAATAATATCCTGCCATTTGGTATTTCAAAATAACGTGGAAAAGACACTAAATTCATTCATCAATTTTGAAACAGCAAAAAAAGTTATTTATCACGGTATGGGTGAGAGAATAAAATTATACACCAATGGACAGTTTGAATTTGATCTTCTTCAATTGCGATATGTATCCATCTTGAGTTGGGAGACATCAAACTGGAAAGTTGATAAACTGAATCTATCCGAAGTTAATTTTACAGGGATAACTAAAATTCGTGTTCGGCAAATGATATTTAAAAGCGCTCGAGTGAATCTTCGAGATATTGCAGAAACAGTTGAAAAACTTGTAAATCCGCGTTCATCAAGATATCTATACCCGACGGAAATATTTCAAGCTGAAAGAATAGTTTGGCGGATGAGGGAATATCCAGACTCCAGAACCAAATTTGAAAATATTGTGAACTTCATATCAAAAAATGAGAAAAAAGTAGTTGCAGTGGGTAAATTCAACTGGGACCTAATAAGCGTTGCAAAGTGCCCGCTCTCAGAAATGGTTGAGGAAGAATCTGAATGTTACGTATTTGAAAACGGAAAGGGAAATGCCATTTCGGAGGACCAGTTCAACAAAATGATTGAGTTCTAGTATTGCTGTCGGCGGGATCATTACATGCTGCTATAAATATTGTAAAACAAAACTTTGTAAATGTTATGAAATGAATAAAATTATACTTGAGACAGTTAGTGAATGAAATGTAGCTGAAAAATTATTAGCCTGGTGAAAGTTAATTAGACGTTTTTGGTGCGTGGGGCGCTCTTCGTATGTTTTAAAAGGAATAAATCAGAAAAGTTTAATTTTTTATGGAGTGAAATGATTTGAACACAATTATCGATTTTATTGTCATTTATTGACACTATTTCTACTTATTCTGGTGAAAGCTTTATACCCGGTATAATTAGACAGTTAAAGAAGTGTTTATTAACAATTTAATAATCCGTGACAAGTAAGGTAAGGTAGCAAAGCTGCGCGACATGGCATACTAGTGTTTTATTGTTTAGATGAAGACAGACAACACGGACATTTCCATAAAGGTAGCTTTGCTCCCTTAATAATGGAGAATGAAGACAAAGTCTAAAAATATATGGAGAGTTTTATCTGGTGACAAGAGGAGAAATAAAGATAAGGGAAAATACATTACAGGTTAGTTGATTTAATTCAAATGAAAATTTTCATTCGTGCTCCGCTCGGGAACACCTCGTGCATATTATTAAGAGAATCCTTTAGACAAACAGAGGAAAAGAGCATCTTTGTAGTGGAGAAGTGTGGAAGATAGTAAAGGGAAGGATGACGTGACGAAGAAGGTTTTTCCTTTCTTATCTATTATTCTCATCCTTAAGTCAATATTACCTTGAGGAGGAGGGAGCAGGGAATAAGTAAGCATAAGTAAATATATGCATCTTGATGTTTGTGCTATATAGGCGTAAAAAAGGATTCGGGGAAAGGAGGACAGCATTATGTGCTGAGCTACTCCTTGAATCCTTTTATTTTGCCTTGGCTTTAGTTGAGCAGAGCAGGGCTTATTGTTTCGCATGGGTCGGTTGTAGTTTGTAGTTTAAGTTGACTTTTATTCTGCACACAGCTCTTTTGTATGTATATTTTTACGCATTAATAATTTGAACAAGTGGCTCTCGCTCTCCGCCCAGGGCAAAGAGTAATAATAATTCCTCATAAGAGGATATTGCTTTAATTTTAATTACCAAGAGTTTTCCTGTGCAAACATGCACATCAAACATCAAACGTGACTCAACGTGAGTCTCTCTTTCAATTTACATTAGCCTGCGTATTCACTCTTCCCATAAGTACTTATATACATATGCAATCTATATGAAGGAATCTTACACCATTTCTTTCAATTTAATATATAAAATGGTGTGGAATGCGAGCTATATAAAACCTGTAGATGTTTAAGTAGTATTCTGTGTGCACAGGAATTCAATGCACTTACGCTCTGTAATGATAAGTATCTATCCGAAGCTTATGGACATTCATATTCGCATGAATAGGCTATCTTCTCGAGTTGCGTCCAAAATGTTTTCTCTTTTGAATTTTATGCAGCTTACATTAGACTACTTAGGAGCATTGTATGCCAAACATTTGCGTAGCTCACGGCATAATGAGTGTTTTACTTTTACGTCTGATCTGCACTATCCCAGAGACTAGTATCATGAAACGTGGCCATAGTTCAACTATAATAGTAACATTATACCATTTGAGTCGACTACCTTCATTATATTATCGTCTCATAAGCATTTCTAAAAGTGTCTGATATGAGACTCTGTAGTTATCGTGGTTTTTCTGCCTACTTGCAATTCGCCCATGTACATCCTGCAGAATAAAAGCCGCTTTATGATATGACTCATCCCCTGCAGTCCCACAAACAACAAGCTAAGCGGAACTACAACGATTGCGTCACTATAATAATAGTAGATACATACAGTAGGTACTTAACTTAAGTTGATATTATAAATAATGGGAAAGCTCAGATATGCAAGTGCGAGCTCCTCCGTCTACGGAAAGGTATGTGTGCCCGCGTATAAAATGCAGCCGAATGAATATAAAACACATTTGTGTCTCCTAAATGTGCTCTATGATCACAAAACATATTAGGTTATTAATGCACATACATACGTACATGTATAACATAAAATTTGCATCCTTCACAATTGTACACTGGGAGGATAGAAAGTTGCCTCATCTGCATATGCATGCTATACTCTACTTTACATCTGAGGTTGAATCTCTATGAATAAATGGAAATACTCAGCTTACACTCGCATACATGAATACAAAGGTATTTACAAATGGCTAGTCCCTCTGTGTACCTTTTCAAAGATTTTTTTTCTCAGTTTTTAACTCTAGAACTTTTTCTTTTGTAAATACAACCCAAGAATTCAGAGAAAGGTAAACTATAACTCCAAGTGTATGTATAAGAGTTCTTTGATAACTCATTGTTGAGCCAACCCAGCCATGATGATACATTACAGAGCATAAAAGTATAAATTGCGTGATGTACACATTATAATAAAGTAGAAACACAAAGTCGCCAACTAACAAACCAAACCAGGAAATGTATCCTTTCTCCTAAATTCATAGACATAGGATAGGAAACTTGCACAAATGTATTTGTATGTGCCACTTGCATGTAGCAATGGTCTTGCAGGCATAGCTCCTATATGCACACATGCATGTTGGTCTTTAGTGAAAGCAAAGGGAAAGTAATGTCTTGAGTATTTTTCATAAAGGGGAACTGAGAGAGTTCTTGAGAGACGAAACGATGAGAGCTCCCATTCCATCCTTTGTTCATTTATTTTTCATCATGTAGATACAATTTACCTTCTTCCGCTCTCTGGCAACACAGAGCTACTCATAAACTCGATTTTCTCGCTTTAATTACTTTCCTCCTCCAACTCCCTCCAATACATACACAACCATTCCGTGTGACTCTACTGCGTCTAAACTTGTTCAAAAAACTATATTGTGTGCAACTACTTACGACTACTATTTATTACTCCTATGCAATCATTTTCTCAACTAACTTCCTCCAGGACCTACACATAAAATGCGTATCTATACCGAATCCACTGTGTATTCAGAGTGCAACGTGAGCTGACTTGATTCACTCCTCAAAGATGCTTGCTAAAACATTTTTCAAGAAATTTGACGCAACCCTCGTTTCTTTCATTGTTTCTCCTGCATTTTTTAATTTTCTTTCATCATGAAATTCACACACAGTTACCAGTTTCCCTAATGACATTCCATCTTACAAATTATGCTATCTACATCGAATTTCTTCCCTAACATTAGCATTATGCGAGACATAATGGTCCAGAAATCGTTTTATGCACTCGTCAGCCTTTGTGGACTAATTGCTATACACTCTTTAATTATGAATTATTCGTTAATTGCAATTTTTGTTATTCTTCGCAGAAATTGCAGCTGTAGGTACCTTAACAATTAGGAGTCTCTTTAATACTGGTATGCGCAGATGTTTAATGAATTGCTTAACTCACTGCGACTACTAATTGTAATAAATACCAAATAAGTAAGTAATAATACGCATTTCAGTCAGTGTCTATAAACATTAAAGAGTAATGAAAATTAACAGTACATTAAAGGATGCTCTAATATATTCCTTTGTATAGAAAAAAGCAATTTAGTGTAACTGGCAGGTTAAGCAAGAAACAGAAATACTCGTATAACTTGAAACTTTCCGACAATAAGAGGAGGAAAGGAATCACTCACGAATAGGTAGATTTTTTCCAGACAGTATAATGTACACAAAGACTCGCTCATTTTCTCTTCATTTTACATTAGCGTAACTTTCTGTGTACTCGATCCGGGTTGAGTTGAAGTTGTACAAAAACGAGAACAAGATTTCATTTAACTTCAACTAATAAACTATACGACTGCAACCGAATCTACAATACAGTCTCGGCCACCAATTTATTTACAGAAGGAAAAGTACACTCCTTTCTCCCATAATAAATACGACTACACTAGGCAGCTGCTATTTAATATCAACAGAATCCTTATTCTTTCTATAGATGTTCTCCGTAGAGATGCTTTAGAATTAAATTAAATGTAAATCAATGCGAATTCAAAAGGAACTCTCACGAGAACTAATGAATTCAACCAGTCCAGCCCTGTCTCGCACTAATGAAATATGACATTCATCTTCACTCGGCTCGACTTTCCTGTCTGTCTACCCGTCTAGCGAAGCTTACTGCAAAAATACACCGCTCATGTGAAACTTAGTATTTACTGCATTTACATTTTTTACTCATTCTATAATTCTACATAAAACCTCCCTAATAAGACACCCTCCCTAAAAAGGAATCACTACAATACAATCACAATCTTTTAGTCAGATACCGAGATATACTATAACAATACATTTCCAAAACAAAACTGCGGACTACCATAAGATTACTAAACACTCCCAATTGTATAATAATGAATTGATATATGAGAAACCTATTTACTACTGTTAAAACGTACAAAACAATAAACATAGGGAAAGAAGTAGAGGAATTGAGCAATAACACAACACAAACTACGAAAACGAAAAACATAAGCAAAAAAAAACTTTTCGTATATGTAGCAAACTTCTAACCATATCATACCTAGCCATTCTATAGATACAAATAAGCCAATGGTATATCATAATATAATCACTACCTAACTATACCATTATTATTCACCAGTGATGCTGATGCAAACCTGGATTTTCACATTATCTTTATTTTCTCAAAAGGTTAAGTTTATTTTGACCTTTATGATACTTTTGCTAAGTTATTAGCAGTTAAGCAAATCTGTTTTCAGTGGTACACTTTATACACTAAGATTATGTATAACTATTTAATTGCATTCATATTTGATCGACTATTACTTTGCAATTGTGTATATAATTTCAGTTCAAATAAATACCACATTCCATGATAAATTAGTAAAATAAATAAATGTCCGTCATTATCATGTCAGATCAGATAAGGTTAGACAAGGTATCTTAACGGTAAATAAAATCGGATATAGGTATAAATATGTTGTCAATATATTTACTTTAGTCAAGCTACATCTATATAATTATAGTTTGTATATGTAGCATGCATGTAACTGGTGGGGATTTAGCAGAAGTAATGCGCAAATATAAATAGGAACAGCTTGGGAAAGAATGTGAATGCTGCTGGTATCAGATTAATCTTGTGAGGAAAATGATTTAAGTTAGACATTATATAACTGAGTGGGCATAGATGAAATATTTGACGTACCTACATATATGTATATAGCTATGAGGAATATTAGGTGTTTATGGGATATAAATGGTATGGATAGGATAATAGGTATTTTATAGAGAGTCTGTGTGTAGTAGTCGGAGGAGAGGCTGGATTTGATAATATTGGAAGAGTGGGCCTATATGTATTGAGTGATGGTTCGGGTGAGTATTAAAGGGAGTGAGTGTGTTGGAGAAATCTGAAACCAGAGCACACTCTGTTTCTAAGTTGCACAGTTAGGCTACGTAATTACTAGTGGTAATCGGACTGGGTGGATGGAAATGGAACGCAGCAAATGAATCCTTGCGGTTTTTGTGAAGAGAAGGAGTGGAGCGAGACTTGCAATCATTATTATTACAGCTCCTCTTTGTATCTCTTGTTGAAGGCTACAAAAGGATGCCGGGTGGCAACGGCTCTGCACCAGGATCCCTCATTCCTTGCACTTACTTAAGTTCCTTCCCTTCAGTTTACTTGACTCTCTTTTATTTCCTTGCACTGCTTTGGCTAATGCTCCTCTCTAATGGCAGTGGCAATGGCAAGGAAGACGAGGGAACACTCACTCGAAATCTGGAGATAAAATAGCGAGTGGAGGTGGTAGACGGAAAGAAGATCTTTTCTCTGTCTTCTTGAAGGCGAAAGACTAAACTGAACTCTTTTGGGTGTGGCGTGCCATGACATTTCTCAAATCTTCTAATTCCGTTTCAGTGAGCCAGCCTAAGTATAAATTATGGTTTCTAGGAAATTGCCTAAGCCTTTTGTATTAGGCAACAGGCCGGAGAATACTCTTTTTGACGCAGGTGATTCTTTCCTGTACTTTAATTTATGCTTAAATGGATATGAAATATATTCCAACTGCATTTTATTACAGATGCTCTTTAGTGCGTACATCAAAGCAATTACCATGCACTACTAACTCTCTCCACGTTTTCTTTTTCAATTCTACCTCTCACATACTTCACTCTCCAAACTATATGCCCTACCTATACCCATATAATATAAAACCTATCCCTATGTCTTCATAATATCTAATAGCTAGGCATTTAAACATAGTAACACTACAATGTACTCCCACATGGCTATATATGTAGATTTGTATCTCCATCCAACTGTATAATAATGTGTAATGTGAGTATAAATGCAACAAAACCGAGTGTGCATTGCATTTCTGTAAAGTTTGGCATAAAAATAAAATCCATTTTGAAATGTAAATAGGGAACATAGTAAAGCTCTTTCTCTCTCCTCTTTTATAGCACCTACTTTCTACACAATCGTAATGGCCTAACGATAAGCTTCAACTCAACCCTCGAGCTGCTCCTCTTGTTTTCTATAATGTTATAATAAATATAAGTGCGCTCTGATGTTCCTTGCACTAGGCTGTTTAGCTTTGTAAAAGGATTTTCCCGATAGGATTGATCGGGCGGGATGTGTATTCGATTAGTCATTCGATTCGAGACGACGGATGGGGAGAGATGCATTTTGCGCAGAATGGACAATCTAAATCCTTCCACTATATCATCCTACAAATACTATTGCATCATATGTATCCCAGTAAGTGCCAACTATAAATATTATTCCAAGGGAGAAGGCGAGATGAAATCGTGTGAGTGGAACTGTGCATCACTATTGTGTGAAGGCCGTCAGTTGCATTGGCAAATATGATGGATGATTTATTCGACCAACTCTTAAATCTTCTTTTAGCTTTACAACACACCGAGTCCACCTTCTCCGCTTTTTACCTCTGCAAAAAACACCCGGATACCTTACACCGGATATATGCTCTATATCATTATCAAAATGCTTTATGTATACACATAACATACTCAAACAAAAATATTCCGGATGTAAAACACAATAATTAGGTTGCACCTGTCACACAAGTGTAGATTGTGGGGAAATTCACTCCCAATTCCTCTAAAATGTCTACTTAGATTGTAGAGTACTGATTTAAATGTATATTGAATCCCATTTTTGATGATTTAAAGAATGTCTATATACATATACAGATAGAATATCAGTAAAGGTTAATGTTAGTGTAGTATAATACACACGAAAATGGCATTACATTACAATTCAATAAAATAGATGATTGCAAAATCGTATTGAGAAAATTTTTGTTAACTACATGTTGCTATTTCGATAGATGTAGTATGAAGAAATTGACTGCTGCCTGTAAATCAATTGAGTATGACACAAGTAGTAGGGTTGATTTAATAGTAGAAATGACTGTTAGTATGAAATATTTTGCTGACCTTGCCGTATGGTCTGCAAGATAGCTTAAGTTAAGTAAGTAGATACATGGAAATGTAAGGTAAGCTTGAGGCAGAGACGAGGAACCAGAAATGAAAGAGGAATTCATGCAGAAGATGCGAGAGGAAAAGAGAGGATGGCAGGTGCAGGAGAAGCTGCTGGGCGAAAGAAGACCGGCAATGCAAATGCCAGCCTTACCGTCTGTCTGCCAAACCGAACCTATAGTCAGACCCAGCCAACTGCATAGGAGAGTCTCACAAATAAGTGTGCAAGTATGTAGCAGATATCTAATACCTTAATTTTATCTTTGAATATAAGACGCTCTGCAATATAGTACGGCCTTATCTATAACTCCACAAAAACTGCATCTAAGAAAGACAATTTAGATTTATCCTTTGATATAGAGAGGCGATATGGATGATGGACATTGCAAACACATTTCCGTTTTAGTTATGACCATTTCCCCCATAATATTGAATCAATTATATTTGAGTTGTCCTACTGTATTTGCTATCAAAGGTAATCCTTCTTTCAACCATAGTGAAATAAAATGTAGAAATCCACTTAGTTTTGATTATTTCTTAATGTATTTAATTCCTACTTGGTCATGTAACAGATTTTCTTGAGGTTTTGAAGTTTTGAGATTCATGTACACTGAAAGCCTTATGTATATGCCTAGTACTATATTGAGTGAATTAGGATCCTTTCGGTGGAAACTCGGTTTGTTATGTGCTGGACTTTGGACTGTGAGTTGAGAGTGCAGTTTTAGTGTATTGTAGAGTTAGTTTGGTCCGGAGAGCTGAGTTCTAAGAAATGAGAGAAGACACAGATCGTGGTGTGTATTTGTAGTTGGGAGAAGAGGAGAAAGAATCCTGGAAGAGTAAGGCAGAGAGAGCAGGGGAAAGTCGCGGAACAGCGTCTAGTTTAGTTAGAGTGGAGGCGAGCATGTGTCTGACGTCAGTGGGATGCTGTGAGATTAATCAATGTTCCATGCCCAAGTCGAAAAGAGCAGAGTGGAGAAGAGCCGAGTGGCCATACAGGCAGAAGATGCGGACAGCGAAGCAAGAGAACTCAAGCGAAAGAAACCACCTCCCGAGAATCTCTTACTTCTATATTATCCTACAGCTATCTACCTACATATTTTATATGCAATAAATCCACAATAATATTAGGCAAAAAGTTTCCGTATCTGTACCTATAAATTGGAAACCCTTAAGGCAATGTTTTACAAGCAAGGCTCTTTTGCATCATGTTACACTAATAAAATGAAAGTAACATTATATGTAGTGGTATAAGGAAAATTATTTATAGTTCATTCTATACCGGCAAACAAGCCGGTATATAGAACGAAAGTATTAATACCTATGTCATCCCTTATGGCAAGAATCTTATACACAACGTAATAGAAATTGCAGTTTATAATGTGAATTTCGCCTATTGTTGCTAGATGCACCATATCTTTGTATGCATTGCATCTCCAAATTAATATTTCAATACAACTCTTTTTATGCTTCAGGAATACATTCTTAGAGTTCACTGTGTATGCTCTATAGTCATCAGTCTTAGTTGGATACAGCGTAATCACAATCATATCATCGCCCTTTCCTAATGTTACTACCAGCAGAGTAGTTTAGATTACACCCCATTTCACAGAGCCTACACACGTACGAAATGGCTAACAATAGCGTATGCAATACTTTTCGTCATTTTTGCTGTCTACGATATATGGATCCATATTCCTTAAGAGGAAGAAACGTGAAGGTACTTTTAATTTCAATATGCAACCTTGGCCTAGGCAGATATTCTACTACTATGTAAATGACGGTAATAAATGTATGGAAATAAGATACTATATAGAAGATTATTCCACATTCTGTTCTTATTTACTTCCCACAGTGTAGCTAATATTATGTAAAATGGTAATATCCCCTGGACAGTCTTATAAGGATATATAAAGCATCTATATTTGTATAAACTGAATTTGGCTGTACATGCACATATGCTGGTTGGATAGAAGAAAGGCTGTATGTTTTTGGTGTGTCTTTTGTGATGTAGTGGTATAATGGTAGAGAGATTTTAGAGGAGAAAAGCGGTGGAGAGCAGTGAACAGAGCTCACTCGCACACTCGTTCTGTCCTAAATGGCAATCAAGGGAATATTTTGTCTCGACCTCATTTGCATGCACGCCCAACTCTCTACTTTTGATTTTGGACATCACTCACAGATTTCCACTTACTTTACTCGTCTACTACATCCCATGTGTTTACAGACCTTCATAAGGGATTTATTTATATTTCATTACTTTCACATGTATAACACGTAAACATATTAGGGGCTCTCGTTATTTCCCTGTAGTCTTTACATCTACTGGTCTTACTTCTTCTAATAAGCCGAATAAGCCCAACAAGCAGAAAATAAACGAGAGGCCTTTTTTGCAGCCACCTTATACCCATACAGCGTAATAAAAGATAAAAATTCGATGCGGCAGAAATGTATGTACTTTTGAATTTGCGCTCTCTTTTTGTTTATAAGTCAACCTAAATGGTGCCTTTGGCGTGGCGCTTTTGTTTGTTTTCTTGCAGATGTAAGGTGAGTAACGCGAAAAACATGCCATT